>JAODPA010142024.1:0-15764 GCA_025585075.1 Nepenthes mirabilis | reverse complement strand
AATATTTTTAAATAAATAAGATAAAAACTATTAGATCATGCGTGCTCCAACGGTAAAAACCTCGCAGAGGAAGCTCCACAGGATAACCACATTGAGGAAGACGAGAGGTATACCCAAAGGGAAGAACAAGTTGAGAAGACAAGCAAAGACAACCAAGGGAGTTTCCTTCACCGGGGCAACGCCATCGGAGACTATCATCTACGCTGTGTCGAGAGCCCAAGAGGATTGGGCTGGGCATCAAGTTAGGAGAGTGGACTGAGTTTTACAGTCTACGCATCAGAGACATTGGTGATACGGTTTTTGGTCACAAACCTGTTGATATCAAGCGTTTGTGCGTATGGAACTAGCAAGATAGGCCTTTTGGTTGGTTATATCAAAGAGCTCGGAAAGGGTGCACCTACGAACTTATTCCCAACCTTCTGTTTTGCTCGAGAGCCCAAGAGGCTTGACTGGCCATCAAGTTTCGACAGCGAACTAAATTTTATATTCCAGGCATCAGAGACCTTGGTGATATGGTTTCTGGTTACAAACTCGGTGATATCAAAGAGCTGAGAAAGTAAGTGGGCGCGTGTACGGAAGAAACAAGATAGGCCTTTTGGAAAGGGTGCAACTACGAACTTATTCCCAACCTTCTGTTTTGCTCGAGAGCCCAGGAGGGTTGGCTGGCCATCAAGTTTCGAGAGCGAACTAAATTTTATAGTCCAGGCATCGGAGACCATGGTGATACGGTTTTTGGTTACAACCTTGGTGATATCAAAGGGCTGAGAAAGCAAGCGGGCGTGTGTATGGAAGAAACAAGATAGGCCTTTTGGTTCGTTAGGACAAAGTTATTCCCATCCTTCAGTTTTGCTAAGTATTTAGCCATCCAAATCTCATCCCTTCCACCCAGATCACCCTTTTGCTGTTATGTTTTCTTCAGCTTCACCCATTGTTAGGTGGCCACAACCAGCAGGAGCTTAATGGCTAGAAATTTTTTGAGGATACTTCGATCCAACAATGGCAATGCCATAGAAACCTACTCTTTAACATTAATATAAGAAAGAAAAACACAGTAAATCCCTGGTAATGTCCACCATCACTCTATAATTTGTATTCAGAACCTGCGCAAGCCAGTTTAGCATAACCTAAAATATCGATAGGCAAAAGATTCTGTTAAAATGGAACAAAAGAAATCTAATCTATACACAGTAAAATAGTGCAAAGGGGGAACCATATACTGCTCCTATCTTTCAAAAATTAACAAGAATTCATTGTCATATTTAGCATTATGAACATTTGTGAATGAGCAAGCTTTTGTGACTGAGTCTCACTCAACTCAGGACAAGCAAGATGGATTTTAGAAATGAGATGATTCAGTCAGCACCTGTATTATCCGCTGCTTTCTTATACTCAGGCTTAAGCTCGTATGTGCCTTGGTTTGTTCCCCTTTTATTGTACACGCAGAGCTCGTTCAGTATCTCTTTGAGGAATTGCTGAATAGACAGAGGAAAGATGATCAATTATCTATGTACATAGAATTAGCAAAGATATGGTATCATGTGTAGTAGCATCATTGCCACACTTCAAAGATGTGAAAACTGAGAATTTGACTTAAAAGGATACAAGGGAGCAACTGGAGCTCTTCCCATTTTGATATTGACTTAATGAAAGAAAAGGGCCTCTGACTGCTTAGTTGCTCAGCCAATGTCCGTCTTAGAGCTCTATAAATGCATTTTTTCTACTCAATTGTGAATTTTAAAAGGTCTTACAAAAAAAAAAGGGTTTTTCAGAGGCCTCCAAAGCACAATATAAAAAAGGGGAATCAAAGTCTATTTAAGCATCCATAGTCCACAGACGGGAAATAATAAGATGCCATCCACCAAGCAACGCTGCTGCTACCACTGTCATTGCTATGACATACGAATAGTAAAACTAACTTGTAGAAATTGATGAAAAATGAGAGTACATACAGCAGGTTGATCGGTTTCTTGGACTAGCTGCTTCAGCGCCCAATTAGGTTGCTTTTCAAATAGCTTAAACATGATATCCTCCAGCTCCCCACGGTCTCTTCTAGTTCTCTTCATGTCTGATGCCTTGACTGGTGCAGTTCTCTTCTTATCCTGACCATTATGTACGGTTATAAAATAAGATTCAGTAACTTGCAAGCATACAACTCCTTCAGGATTTCAGGAGATCATCGATTATCAACATTGGATTGCATAAATGAGCATTCATGTAAATCCATATGCGTGAGCCTGCACATGCAGATGATCAAATGCTATCTCAAAATGAACACATTTACCACCACAACTAAGCATCGCTAGTGTGCAGGCATGGTTAGAAAGTGCTAAACAAGACAATGAAATGACTGTGCACACATACCTTAGCATTAGTAGCAATAAGTCCAACCATTCCAGGCATCGGCCTCATGTGAGCACCACGGTCATCGTCAATCACCTATCCAAGAGGAGGAGAAAGTGAAGGGAAAAAATTCAAATGAGAAGACGAGGCTGAAATTAAAGGTAAATGCATAACCTGTATCTGCCTATTTTTTATCATTGATTTATTTGTCCTTTCGCGGCACAATTTTCCATACTCCTCAAAATTCTCATTATGGGGCTTCATGTCAAATTTATGCTCAACTTTCCCTTCCACTGCAACCCTCCCTGCAGAAAAATGGAATTGAAATACAAAGATGTCAGGAACTTAGTTGGAGGGTAATGAAAGAAGCACAGCTTGCGTGGTTGCAAAAAGTGAGAGGCTACAAAAGGGAAAGATCAATCAAAATTAATCAAATCTTCAATGCACCATAGGGATAGGTGGACTTGAATGCCACTGAACAAATAATAACTAATAATAAGAATAATGGTTTTTTTAACTGCCAACATTTTTCTACTTAAGGAGTGAGCCCTGGTGCAGCTGTAAAATAGTAACAATATTATTAGACTATCACAGGTTCACACAAAAACAACCTTTCGACAATATAGGGGTAAGATTGTGAGCATTTGACCATTGCAAAGCTTATAGTTTGAGCAGCCTTGTGCATTAGGTCATTTATTTAACCATATCAATCATTTACGATTTGTTACAATTTAGCCCTTCTAAAGTATGTAATACAGCAAGCCTCATGCACTGACCCATTACAATGTTACAATTAGGATAATTTCCATACTCTTTGCATTGTAACTACTTAAATGTCTATTTTTCATCCAATGCACTGACTTAGAATGCCAAACCCACCAGACTAAATTGGTTTTTTCAATGAAAATCTTAACAAAAAATAAAGCCTAGGTGTGAAAAAATTAAATACACCGGAAGTGCTATTTCAGTTGTGGCACCACCAATTATTAAAAGATATGTAGTTATTTTAAAATGTGCTAGATTAATTGGTTATTGAGAGTGTAATAATTATATTTTTTCAATTAATTGGTTAGTAAGTGCAATAATTACATTTTTTAAATAAGTGGTTGCTACCATGAACATGACACTCGGTATATTGTTTCTCCTAGGTGTGACACTAAGAAATGTACATCATAGGTGGTTTAAGTGAAAAAAATAGTATAAGTGGTCGTGTGAAAATTGCCAGGAGAAAGGATAAAAAAATACACCACACCAAAGTTCTGTTTTCTTTCTTTTCATGAATTGGTGGGCCAAAGTTCATTGATAGTTAGGCATTCTCTTTTGACACCGCTAGGAGAAAGAGAATGAAGTGTTCTGCTTATAGATCATCAACATATATGGCACAAATTAAACCATTGAATTCTGTAACCAACTAAATAACAAGCCAACAGAATATTTCAGTCTAGCAATGTGAAACCTTCATTGAGATTCTGCATGGTTGAGGAAGCATCCACCAAAAATATAAGCATGGTCAAATCCTTCTTTAATGACCTCACTTCAAGTTTCTTTTTAGGCCTGCCTCTCTTAAATTCATATTGACTCTGACTCTAACTGGATTAAGAAAGTAACAAAATCCCATTTTAGACGAAATTAGACATATTCCCAAACATCCGATTGCAGTAACTCAAAGGAGCAAAGGCATATGAATTTATTCAAGCTTAATATCACCTAAAATGGTGTTTGAAATACTAGCATGACTCACGTAACAAATCAATTATAGAATTTAGAGGGGCATAACTTTTTCAGATTAGAAAGCAAAGGATGACCTAATCGACAATGAATTTCAAGAGGTATAGAACTAACACTAGGACAAACAATGGGAGTTGGTTCATCCTACGACAAGTAGAGACCTGATGACACATAATGACATTTAGCAATAATCCTTTTTGACGCAAGATCTTGAAATTCACAATGAATGGGAAGAATATTTCACAGCAATGATGTTTTTACGTGGACCTGCTTACATACAAGAAATTAAATAGAAAGTTTGGCAAATATAAATCCAATGAGAGATGCAATGTCGAGGTCAAATGAACATCAATTCTTTCAACTTTCGCAGAGGAGCCATCAGCCATAGCACATTTGTGCGTGAGATTCTAACTTAGAATCAAATAAGATAATTGTAACTTCAATCAGGTGATCCAAAGCTCCCGAATCAATTAATCAATCATGAGGAGATATCAAGAGATAGAAAGTGAGATTAACCATCCGAATAAGAGTAGATGTAGATATAGGGACTTGATGAGTCAGTAAGCAACAATATTCCTCCTTAGATATGGCAACAGACTGCTTAGGATTTGTAGCGGATTTTCCATGTAGTTTCCAACACTGATTTTGAGAAAGCCCAGCTTCACCATAATGGAAACAAGAGAATTTTCCAAAACTGTTTTACAATCACAACAAGAGGTAGCCATAATAATCAATTACCACAATAATCACAGAAGAAGAATCAACAAACTAAGCAAAGAGGGCACTATTTCCCTAAGAATGCAACCATAACCTTGAGTAAACAGATCCGCATTACTGAAACAACTGTAGAAGAAGAGGACCTAGGGGAAGATGAACCAACTCCTAATTCTATTGCCAACAGAACAACAACAGAACAGTAGAATTATTCTGTAGGAACAACAGTATCAGCTGATTGTAGAACATTAAGAGAAGGAAGCTGCTGAAAAACAAGAATCAACGGAACCAAAAGAACCCCACAAACCAGAAGGAAAACCATGAAAATCCACAACTTTTTTTCTAGTCAAACTCCATAAAGCAAGAAATAAAACTTACGGTTGGAAGTTCACTACCGAAGTTTTAACTTGACGGGGTCGAGTTCCAGTCAGCCAGAGAGAATTGATGTGGACATTTAAATTATACCAAATTTGAAGAGATTTACTTTGATTTCCTTTGAGTTTATTTTATTTAAAAAATTACGATTTTATTTACTTTTATTATGCTGTAATTTTATTTGATTTACTTTTATTTGATTGAGATTTTCTTTTATTATTTAATTAGTAAATTATATTTCTTTCTAACTTAATCTGGGATTCGAATTCTCTATATAAGGATCCTACTTCTACTATTTAAGATATAGATAAATGCTTGAGAAATTGAATGCAATAAAGTATTATGATTTCCTCCCTCCTCTCTCCTTTGGTCTCCTCTCTTTCTTGTCTCTACCCCTTTGATCTCTTTCTTGTCTCTATTCTTCTGGTTTCTATTATTGTCTCTATCCCTCTGATCTCTATTATTATCTCTACTCCTATCTTTCTTCCCTACCCTTCCTCCCTACATCAAATGCCCAAATAAGTTGAATAGGTTGAAATAGGCATGGGCTGTGGTTTTTCGAAAAAATTCAGATGGCTTGATTGGCCTGCTGATCATTGATAGGGATAAAAAATGTTCTTGAACTTTGTCTCAATTTGAAGAGGCCGCATATCTATTACCAAAAAAAATCTCCAGGGGTGACAGTGCAGCTGCTAGGGTTAGGAACACCCTTTGGCCCTAATACCATGTAAGTTATAGAAGAAGAAGAGAAGAGAAAATCTTATTCTAGAGCTGGTTCTAATCACATACATGAAAAAATAAATGTTAAATTATACTCACAAAGAAAAAAATCAGAATATAATCTAAAAGCATATTCCAACAGTATATTTAAACACAAATCAACTCAAACTGCTTGAATGCAAGCAATCAACTACTAGATGCAACCATCCTCCTTTAGTTGGTCTTGGTAGCGGCTGGATGAAAAAGAAAAAAGAAATCATTTTATGTTGGCAAATTTATCTCCATCTATGTGCTATTTGATCAATTTTGGTTGTCTAAACTCTTGCATAAGCAATCACTCAACAAAATCAAACCAAACTAGACTAAGCCTTTCTCCCGACTAAACAGGGTCTGCAACATGGATTCTTTGCCTTCATCAACTATGCCATGCAGAATTTTTCTGCTGGCTCCAACTATGTAAGATTATGTTATGGTTTCCTTTAAAATTTTCCAATCTAACTCCACATTTTTGTAACGAGCCAATCCTGTCCTCTCACATCTCTATAATGTCACTGGCACATTAGATGATCTTCATTTTACAAGATCCAATCAAATCAACGAGTCTGGCAATTTCTTCCATTGACCTATTTCAACTCTCCCGTATAACATCACTATAAAACTTCTGTCTCCATATATAGCTGCACATCCACCTTAACATCATCATCATTTCTGTCATCGCCATATTTTGGCATGTTGGTACTTCATTTAAGTTTTAGCAGTATTCTCCAATTACACATGATCCCAAAGCACTTCTCCACTTCATCCACCCCACTCTATTTTGGGGGAAAATATTATTATCATCAATCACCCCGTTTTCTAGATAATTAACTTTGATATTTAAAACAATTCCTCTTCAGTGGGATTTCCACTCTTATTTTCACCATTCCATCACCCAACATCCTACACAAACTAGTCTTCTATGCAGTCTCATTGTAAGCCATTCCCACTTGCTGTTTTTTAAACAAATATGTAGAGTAGACTGGATGTAAATAGGGGTCAAAAACCTGAGTTCTTGCATTATGCTATCCAAGACTCGGCCTTGAATAATGATGATGGAAAAGGGAATAAGGTGGAAGGTATTAATGAAGTTGCTCATGTATTTGTTGATTTTCATAAGCTAAGGGATACAAGTAATTGCAAAGGAGAGAGGGCAATTCAAATGCTTTTTTTCCCCTGAAAAGTCCTGTGGCTAATAACTTAATGATACAAAGCAGTGGCTCTGTAAGCCAGAGCTACGGCAGACACTTAACCCAATCCTATGGTAAATCACCATTTACTGATGGCATTGGTTCATGTATCTTTAAGAAGGTTTAGAAACTTTTTCAAAGAGACTTGATTGGACTTGCAAAGCAATCCTTGCGTTAAAGAGGATACTGAAACAAAGTTTTGGCAGTGGCTCTCACAAATATTCTTAATCATTCCATTCCTATGAAAACATCTGAGTATAGACCAATACCATGTTGCAAGCTCATTTATAAGAAATCACAAATACTTTTGGCAGCAAGACTGGGGAAAGTGCCAACAAATCTAATTGTTTAGAAGAAGGGCCTGTTTTTACAGAAAATATCAACCTCAATGTCTTAACTACAGAAGCTCATTAAAGGATAATAATGCAGAGGTATAAACAAGATGTATCATCAATGCAAAATGAAAAAAGGCTTGTAACTGCATCGAGTGGGATTCTCTTGTGATGGGCAGGCCATGGATTTCCAATATTTTATAGATCAGGTGTACATGTTTGAATTTCTATTTCCCATTACTTGGTGCAATGAAGGCATCAGCTTGCTTATTTCCTGAGTTCTCTTTGTATTACTCCATCTTAGGTAAGAGATACTCTTGTCAAGGTGTTTAAAGCTTTCCCCCTAGTGAGCCATATTTATTTTTATCCCAATGTGAGAATGCAATCACTCACCTATCTTATGCTGATAAATTGCCGTTGATTGTCAAGCCACTATGAAATCCATTCAAATTATGAAAGAACACTAAACAATCAAGTTTCTGGTCTAGTGCCATTTCAGTGATGCAAGCTATAATAGGAGTAGAAAGTAAATTTAGAAGCCCATTCATTAAGTAGTTACTGGCAGCAAGCTATAATAGGAGATTTTCTATGTTCCTGGGTAATTTTTCTGATAAATTTTAAGAGCCCTTGGAAGACTAAATAGAAAGTTGTTTTGCCAAACAGTCAAATCTAGAAAAGTTGATTCCTAGTGAAAAATCGGCTAGCTGAGTCCCACTAGAATTAGAAGTTAATTTCTCTATACAAAGGGATGTGCTCGTACCAAATTTTCAATGGGAGCAGCAACTGCAAGGCAATGAATTTTGCTAAAATTTCTTTGCCATGTGGATTTCAAGATTGCTATGAAAGGACTCACACATTCCCAGATGGACTTCTCATTTTATCTTGTTCTTTTCTTTAATTCAAAGAGAAATCAGATCTATTCCCTCCTTTTTAACCAAGTTCCTCCATGTTCATACTCAACATTCTCTGATTTCAAGCACTCAAACTTATTTAATCCCTAAAGTTCAGACTTACAGCAGAAATGAAATTTTTGTGACCATCCGTGTTGATTGTCCAATGTTAGTTTTGGTATCAGGGACAAGTCCGCCATGATGTTTTTTCAACATGGGAGATCCGACAAACAAGAAGAGATGACATTCGGATCCTAAAGCAGAAGCTTTGAGAAGATTGTAAAAAGGCAGAAGCTGTTGGATGAGATGTATGCAGTAGAAAAAGGAAATACATATGTTCTTGATTAAGTTTCCAAAAATGAGCAACTTATTGAACAATGTGGACCTAAAAAATACGAAAGGATGAAGATGGCTCGATTCAAGATTAAAGCCTGAAATAGGAGAACAGATAGATGGTGATTATTTTCAGAAGCTTCAAGAAATTGTTAGAGAAGTTGTTTTCTGGAAACCATACTTGTGGCAATGAGGCCAAGAAATCGGATGCCAAATGCAGCCAGCTTTGGATATCATCAGGTGGGAACACAATCAAACAGCTAACTGGACAAGCTTATATACAAAACCAGCCAGCAACATGCAAAACGGCAAATGACTGGCACAGAACAGGTTGTGATGGTAAACAAGGTTAATCAGAATAAAAAAGCGAGATGCAAAACAAATTTTGGGTGGGACAAAAAAACAACAGAAGCATGCATGGCAGCACTTGCTTCACCAGAAATCAGTAGCAAGAACATACCAAAGGATGTAAATCTGCAAACTGAAGGTAAGATTGAAATGGCTGTAAACAAGACTAATCAAATATAGTAATCCACGGAGGTGATGCATGATAAAGTGCCTAATCAGTCAAGTAAATAGGATATTTTAGATGAAACAAGAGAAGTAAACCCAGAAGAAGAGTCTAGTGAAGAATCTGCTCTCTGGGTGATTGAAGAATATTACATAAAAGAAGCAAAGTGGTTTCAAAGTAGTAAAGCCCAGAAGAAGAGCCATACTGTGTGGAGTTTATTACTCCTGACCACTAGTTTAGTTTTTTTTTTTTTTAAAAAAAAAAAAAAGAAATCCTTTGTTGTCACTACTACTTTTAAACAAGACAATGATGGGGCTTCACATCAAGGCAGTCAGTTTTTACAAACACAATAAAACATGTGGGTTTTATTTCCATTCTCTGCTACTTCAAAACCTGATAATGATCTTTATCTAACCAGGGGAGAATCATGCAAGTGATAAGAGGAACAGCAGGATAATTATATTTGTTGTTTATTAGGATGCTTTTTATTTTCCTTGTATTTGTCCAAATAATATTTAAAAGTCTAAATTGAAAGGTGTTTCTTATGTGTCAAATTTAGACATGTTTTCCAAGTTGAGTCTAGTTAAATTAGGATTTGTCCTACTAGAATTTAGGAGTTTATTTCTCTCAATAAAGAGATGTACTCTATCAGAATTTCAACTGAATAGATCATGGAATTCAGAAAAGATGATTGCTTTCTTTGCCATGCGGATTCCTAGACCTTTTTTTTTCTGTCCTGCTATATCTATTTTCCGTTCTCTTTTTAATTCAAATTGAAATAAGGTCCAATCCATCTTTTTTTATTTTTTTATTTTTTAAAGTAATCCATCTTCAAAACCTACAATAGTGAGTTTCAAGCACTAAAAATTACCCTAAAACCTTATGTTCAGAAATACGGAAGATCTGAAATTTTTATGAGCATCCTTGTTGATTGTCCTGGGTCATTCAGATATAAGCAATGGATATGCCGAGTTGTTCAACCTGTTTTAAGAAACTTGTCACCTAGAAGCTTGGTCCTGTACAAGGATCTTTGCAATGAAATACTAAGGAGATCTCTCGCCTCCAGAAGGTTAAAAGTCATTGAGATGCTGGTTGATAGAATTACCAAGATTTCATTCATGGGATAATAGGCATCTCTCCTGTGACAGAAGGCTTAAGTTCAACTAGTAAAATTAATCTTCTTTAGCATGACAATGCACTAGCAATTTTATCATTCTTCCTAAAGCAATTAAAGGAACGTTGAAGTTGTGTTAAGTTCCTGTGGTGTGGAACTAACTTGGGTACGCATAGGTCCTTAGTTTCTCAGAACAAGGTCTGTTTGACTAAAACAGCGAAGCGATTTTGGGGTTAAAGGCATCTGATCTTAATGCAGTTACATAAGGCATAGATCTGCTAAGGGAAGAAGGAGCTCTTGATCCTCATAGGAAGATTTTTTTGCACAAGGACAACGTGCTGGGCATGCTTTTTATCCTTTGATAATAGTCCAAAATATACTTCTAATCAAGCATAGGACATTTAAAATGGAAGTATATAGAACATGTTTGCTGCATTATCTGGGGTGATGAGACTGCCGGTAGATTGTCTATTATTAAGCTGCATTTATATAAAAAAGGATTTGGAAATGCATATTTCATGGCAAAAGGAAATAATCAAAGAGAATAGCAGGTGGTGAGGAAAGCACATGACTTCACAGATTATGAGTTATTTTGATTCTTGCAAATCAAAAGGAAGAATGACAAGCTAAAAAGGATTCTCGCAGCCATAGTATGAGTTATTTTGATTTTCATAAAGGCTAGATAATTTAGAGATGTTCTTTACTGTCATGAAAATAGTACAGAACTTAAATTCTAAATAATGTAAACCTGGATATGGGTACGGTTTTTTTTGTTAATAAAAAAAGGTAAGAACCAAGAGAATCATAAATGAATTGAAATAACATGATTAACAATTTAATTGAACACTGAAAAATTCATACATGAGGGATAAGAAGAAAACCAAACACAAGAAGACTGTCACCTACATATATCAAACTAATTTAAATTATGATCTTTCAGGCAACAAATATAAGCCCTACATTCAAGTACTCTATAGCATCACCAGCTCATCAACAACCCACTCTACATCAGCTACAAAGTCAACAGTGAACCCGATATGTCCTCACCTGAGTATCAGTCAAAGCAAACTAAAATGGCTAAATTATATCATTAACTTCCTCAAAATCTAGCTTCAACTATGCACACACAAACTACCCATCTTTGAGAACAGAAGTTACAAAACAAAGTCCAATACTATATGCCATCAAATTTTCCTACCAAAGACCACGATGGCTGTATGCCCACTACTTCTTTTCTCTGGTTCACGTCTTCTTCTCTTTCTTTATTTGCAATGCAGTCTCATCCCACCGTCTCCCACTAGGATCTATCTTTCATCTGTATTTTCCAAAATAACTTAAAAATATCGGATGTGTGTGATATCTACAGGGAAGCCTAACATGACCACTTGAAAAAACAAAGCTTACTGAAATGAGATAGTTAAACAGAAAAGTATAAGATGCTTCTTTAGTCCGAAAAAAGAATTCCATGGGCATAACCTAGGTTAGAATTTCAACAACACAATTCTTAAACCATAATTGTTATAGCATCTGAACCCCAATTTATGGCGTTAGTAATTACGTGAGTTGTTGAGAATATTTGTGTGTTTGAATAAAAATTAAGTATTTGAGGAAGTTAGCAGGCCCTAACCCGTGCAAGTACGATGCTCATGCGTGAGCTAACAGATAGGTGGCGCTAGTGCATGGTAGAGGCATGCTCATGAGTGGGCTAATAGAATAGACGACACACGTGCACAATGAATGCATGCTCATGCGTAGATTAACAAAATAGGCAATACTCATGGATGGGTTGAGTGGTGCTTGTGCACACATGTATTGTCTTTGCGCCTAAAGGACACATGATTGGTGCTCGAGCGCCCATCTAGTTATATAAGGAATTCTCCAGCATTTTTAAGCCATTTATGTTGAGATCTTGAGAGTGAAGAGAGAAAAGGAAGAAGAGAAGAGGAGAGAGAAAGTGAATGAAGTTGATTCGAGGCTATTTAGTGGTAAATCTTGACAGTATTCAAGTTAAGACAAGTCCATCTAAGTCTAATTATTCGTTGTTGATAAAATCTTCAGTTTATTCTTTCAATCATTGTTTAAATGTATGTACATATAACCCTTATTTGTCCCTCTTGACTTTTTCCTGCATGCATGCCAATATTGTTTTATAATTGTGAGGTCTAAAAACTCACGCCTTATATTGTGAAAATTGTTAACAGTCTTGAAATCATGGGATGTTTGACTTTACATGCTTCTTTTATGCCAGCATTCGAGGAAATATTCTTCTTTGAAGTTATAAAGATTATTTATTTTCCATCATGAAATTATTATATTTGTTATTTATTATAGAATCATTCATTTTAACTAAATAATAATCATTGTAAAAAATTGACGAAATATATTTGGACATGTCTACAAATATATTGTCCAAATATATTTGCAATCGAAGATTACGTCTAACACCCACAGGTTCACAAAATTAGCATTTGACCCCGTCTATATGAAATAATTTATAAATGACACACCCACGAGTCTTACATAGTAGTATATGGCCCAGGGCTATAAGGAAATATTTATAGCGTGATCTTCAGCATTGAACCCTTGTCAATGATGTTACTACAGTTCCTTGGTTCTGTTTTTACAAACTTATATTTTTTGTATTTTTTTATCAATATATCATTGTTTTTGGCATTTCTATATTTGTTTGTTATTGTCCCTTCTAATGTTTTATTCATGTATATCCACATATTCATATTCATACTTTATCGAGCGTTAAACTCACTCTTACCGTATTTTTTATAACATTTTAGATTAGTGGGCTCAGATACTCTTGTAGGACTGTTGGATAAAGAATTATATCTAAAGGAGTAATTTTAGAATGACTTTGTATTATCGTAATTGTATTTGGCTTTGATTTATATTTCTAATCTATCGGTAGTTCAAAATGTATGTAATTGTGGTCATGAACCTTCAAATTATGATCTTTATTGCTTTATAGATATTTAGTTAATAGATAAAGATCCTTTAGCTTATCTATGGATGCTTATAAGAAGTTGTTTGATTTAGGACCAATCTGGGAGTATTGACACTATATAAGGACTTAGCAGGTTATTTTTGAGTTTATGTCTAACAATATTTATTATAGGGTTGCATCCTGATATTTTTGGGTAAAGTTTTATTTATGTTATTATTTTATGATTTGGAACCAGGGATGTTATAATTGCTACTAAAAATCCCTTAATCCATTCAAAGTTACATATATACATATACATTGATACATCTCATGCTAGTGAACATAAACACGCACATGGAGATAGATAGAAAGAGTGGAAGGGAGACTTTCTTAAACCTCCAACTAGGGCGTCAAAAGCACTAGGCCATCGAAGGTGAGAAGACTCCTTATTGCCCAAGGAGCTAGGCATCACACTAGGTGCTTCATAAGACAAAAGCAATGGTAATTGCAATAATATCAATATAGAGGTCTACCTAGTGCAATAAAATATCAATCGAAACTCAAATAATTAAAAATAATGATAAAAATATTTACACCTTGAGATCAATAAAAATACTAGTTTCTATCGGTATGCATTGCAGGCGTACATACACAGACACACTCCTTAAGCATAAGGATATATGGACTTCAGACAAATTAAGTCCATCATGAAACTAGTGGACTTCTGATTTCTCTTCTTCAGAGATCAAAACACTACAAGTCATGGAATCAAATCATGGTCGTGAAATCATATTCACCACAGATTGTGGCAATCGTCAAGTTTGGTGTAACAGAAGCATGCTGTCCAAACATTATGTAACAAATGAGATTGGTGAAGATTTTTTTAACCAGTAAACAAGCTCTAATTCATAGATTTAGCACACTCCTACCATATGTCAACCCCTCCAAAGGAAAACTAAAAAAATTGCTTGAATGTGAGAGATAAGCCTATGCATAATGATAATATTGCTCTATTAGGATCTAGAAGTCATAGTCCAACGTAGATATAGCCTCTTGGCAATGAGGGGTAAGTATGTATATATTTGACCATCTCTAGATTCCATGATGTAGGAGCTTAGAGCAGTGGACTGCCCACTAGAACCACAAGAGGTCTCAATTGAACAAAGTAATATTAAACTCCCCTTTAGCAAGAGGTCCCAATTAAATCAAGTAATATTAAACTCAGCAGCACATTTCAAATTGAAAACCACATATCAAACACTTATAGTTAGACTGAAACTAGGATTTGGAAGGTCCAAACTAGGATTCAAATATAGTAAGACCACAGTCAAACAATCCTGGCTATTGTGTTTGCTTTTCTATGAGATCATTTTATAGTTAATTCAATGCTGTTATCATCTTATAGCTAAATAAAAGCTATAAGTCTAAAAACAGATAATCAAGAACATGAATTACTTACAAAACCAACGCTACAGCCAACTCTCACCCACGCCAAAACTGTTTCATCTCCTCCATTTCTAACAAACCTTCACAGTTCACAATTATAACAGCAAGACAGAAGTGTCCAGGACATGTAAAGATCACGCAGTCTCCATCCAAAAATAAAATCAGAGCCCATGCTTCTGACAGCAGAAGGATAGCTAAAAGTAGCATTAAAGGAGCAGAATAAATTGAGACTCTTAGGTAAACACAATCAATTAATTGATTCTCACCCTGATTACTCTCTGAGAATACACACATGGGAACGAAGTCTTTGAACATATTCAATGAGTAACTTCTCGGCCCCGAATCAGTGCCAGTCATTTCCATATTGAACTGCTCAACAGAGAAGACGTAAAAGAGGACAGACACTTGATCAATTTGGAGAAGAAACATATATAGAATTAAGCTATCTACGAAATTGAAAAAAAATAAATAAATCGTCCAACAATTGCTAAACACCATAGCATAGTTAAGGAATTTGGGGGAGATTAATGAAGCGCAACAGTAGAATCTGCAGCAAAACTAGTAAGCACATACAGAACCCAACAAAATTTATGAGTGTAGAAAATTTTCCCACTCCAGAGAGAGAGAGAGAGAGAGAGAGAGAGAGAGAACGCACACACATCAAAGGGATAGTAAGTACCTCGACAGCGGATGGGTCGTCAGCACGAAGAGGATCGACGGAGAGGACGACCTTGGCAAGGGGAAGAGGATCAGAGGAAGACGCCGTACGGGATTGCCATGATTTAGCGATGAGGGGAGGGCACTTCATCAGCCACACCGATCTGTCCGCCTTCACTGTGTCCACCGCGCTGTTGCTGCTGCTGCTACTGTGCTCTTCCTCCATAACTCTCCCGCTTACTTCCTGTTTTCCTCGGTGACTTAGCAGTTGCTCCTGTTCCTGAATCCCTTTGACCTTCTCTGAGCTCTCTTCCTAACTGCAGAGACGGTTGCAGCGGCGTCCGAGTTCCGTAATCTGCGGCCCAGCTCCGATTGAACCTTGATCGTAAGAACAAATACATATTTACAGAAGAAATAATTATTAACTATTTAATTTTTTTTTC
>JAODPA010142013.1:32277-43397 GCA_025585075.1 Nepenthes mirabilis | reverse complement strand
GGTACTAAAATAAAATTAATTTAACAAATTTTGAAAAAGAAAAATTATGAATATTACCAATACATTTCTGTTAAACTTTTGCACAAATTTTACTTGAAAGTGTATAAAACTTGTAACAGCTGCTTTTGGATTTCTTTTCTTAATTTTTAAGTAAAACATAGGGTGAAACATTTGATAAAACTTTCTAATAAGTGTTGAAATATTATATTTCACCCTAAAGGAAAAACTCAACTTCACCAAACATCATTGTTGTGTCTAGCACGGAATTGGGCCGAGATTAGCCAAGCCCAGTAGAAAAAAGGGGCATCTATCCGCAGAGAAGCTTAGTCCACGAGAACCAACTTGGGAACGAAGTGACAAAACATGTAGAGCGTCAAGCAATAAGACCAATCAGCTTCGCTTGCATTCCTACCATAGCCCTTGCAGTCTGTCAGCACAGGGAACACCGGCGGAGGAACTACCAGCCAACGTGAAGCAAAGTCAACACTGGGTGGCCATAGCGTGCACCCCCTTTCAACCACGCAACCAATCCAAGTGAAGTCAAACGAGCCAATGCCAGCCATGCCTGACAACCATTCCTGCGCCACCACTAGACAACAACTGACACCACTAGCTGACCACTAGCTACCGTTAGCAGTCAGTGGTTCGCGAATCTCAACTTACTACATGTTGGAGATTCCTGCACTCAAGGTGCTCCACCATGGAGCCTATAAATACATCTTTCTTTGACAAAAAAAGGATTTGATTCTTGATCCTGACTCCTGATCCCTTAAGTTCGACCCTTGATCAATCCAAGGCCATCTATCCAAAAGTCTTTCTCGAGCAATCTTAGTAAGCCACTTGCTACATTGCAAATCGAGGAGCCTAACCTCCCATAATCGCTCAACAAATCTTGCATTCTCGCATCCTCTCATTCCCCACTGCATTTCAACATTCACTTCTACATCTTTTCATTTATTGCGGAAAATATCTAATTTAAGCGTCAGAATATTTTTGGTAGAAGAACGTTACGTCGACCTCTGACCTCTTATTTATAATTTGTGTTATACATGGCCCAGGTTGAAGAAAGTAGAGACAGGACCCGTTCAAGATCCAACCTAGGCGTAAAATCCGAAAGCTCCCTAATCTGCCAGAGAGCCCAGACCCAATGGCCGTCAATCAAGAAACATGAAAGCTATCAATGTGGAGCTCGTCCCAAGGTTACTAATCCTTCCCAATAAGGTTTTGATCCCTGCAACCACTGAAAAGGCTGCATATTCGCATGGGGAATAAGCAATTCCCCTGAAGACCGGAATCCATCAAATCTCGAGGAAAGACGAGTCATCCAGCGGTGGGACCCACATTCGACATGACAGGCTCTGGAAATTGGCCGTCCCCAGGAATGGGAAGCTAGTGTTGGGTCTAACACGAAATTGGGTCGAGAATAGCTAGGCCTAGCTAGGAAAAGGGGCATCCATCAGTAGAGAAGCCCAATCCACGAGAGCCAGCCTGGGCGCGAAGTGACAAGGCATGCAGACCCCCAAACGATGAGACCAATCAGTTTCACCTACATTCCTGCCATAGTCCTTACAATCTATCAGCGCAGGGGATGCCGATGGAGGAACTGCCAGCTAATAGGAAGTAAGGTCAACACTAGCCAACCGTAGCGTGCAGCCACCCAACCAATCCAAGCGAAGTCAAACGGGCCCATGCTAGCCACGCCTGACAACGGTTCCCGCATCACCATTAAATGATAACTGACACCGTTGGCCACTGTCAGCGGCTAGCGAATCTAAGCTTACCATATGTCAGAGATTCCCGCGCCCAAGTCCTCCACCATGGAGCCTATAAATACCTCTTCCTTTAACAAGAAAAGGATCTGATTCCTGATCCCGACTCCTGATCCCCTAAGGTCGAACCTTGAACAATCCAAGGCCATCCATCCAAAAGCTTCTCTCAAGCAATCTTAGTAAGCCACTTGTGACGGAACGGGTCATTAATACCCTAATGACCTCCATCATTGTTCATACTAGGAGGGACGGATCGAAGCACTTACTGTACTACAGTACTTATCCAACCATATCAAAATGCAATGGGATGAATATAAAAATCATGCATGAAGTACTGACGCACATAGGATCCATACGGCTGGAGCTCTTAGGTCGGCCTCATCTTGACCGGCCAAAATTGTAGGTCGGTCGACTATGTAGCAAAACTAAAGATGTATGAGATGCCACTAGGAATCAAAATTTTTAAACCATAAAATTCAGCGAAAGCATTCAATTGTCCAATAATTTGTACAGCAGATTCGTTATACAAAAGTTTTCAAAAGGACTAAAAATTACATCAAGATCGATCATCTACTGCTACACGAATCCATGTTGGCCCTCCTGCCTAGCTGACCCGTCCAACTTTGCTCTTTCTTGTCTGGCATAAATTTCTGGTCGTCTAAAAGTGAGAAAACAACAAGGAGTGAGCGATTTGCTCAGCAAGGTACAATTTAGTGAAGACATGCATGAATGTAACTTCGAATGAAATTAAAAGAAAAAGAATAAGAGCATTTTGCATACAAAAGCATAAAACATGAGACAATAAATTTTCACGATATCAGATATTCAAAACGCATTCAAATCTGAAAATAAATTTTCCTTCAAAATCGGCTAAATTTTAGATCTGCAGCTACTCAACCATCATATATCAGAAACGGCTACAATTTAGGCCTGCAACTATTGGGCCATTATATATCAAAACCGACTATATTTTAAATCTGCAGCTACTCGACTATCATATTTCAGAAGTGGCTACATTTAAGGTCTGCAACTACTCGACCATCATATCTCAAAAACGGCTACATTTAAGATTTGCAACTACTCGACCATCAAAACTGTTTTTAAATTTCAATGATCGAAGTCCTTAAAAACATGCAATTCTTACTTTTACAAACAGCGAACAAACATGCAAACAGCTAAGATCTTAAATATGCAAACTGATATTTGTTGACAGCAAGTAAACATACAAGATAACTTTTCTATTCACCGTAACTTAAACTCTACCAAATCTTGCTGCAATACCGAATTCAATAAACATAAGGAATTTTAATAATTTTCAAGTATGAACCGTAAAACAAAATCTCACACATAAAACATAACAAATGCACCGATCATGAAAATTCCTTCATAAACATGCCACGTAATTATCATGATATGCATTATGTAGGAACATAACAAAGAATAACATTAGAACATTAATACCAGATTTTAGACAAGAAATAACAACAGCCAAGGACAAAACATAGGGTATACTTGCCTAATCTACGAACTCCCTTACTCAACTTCGACCTGGATTTCTTCCTCTCCCTCTTCTCACTCGTGCTTCTCATAGATTTTCTAGCTTCTTTCTCTAACTCCTAACTTTAGTATTTATAAGCAACGGGACAGGTGAGAGCAGGTCACCAACTTGGTACTTCTTTTTTCACTCAATTTTCATTTCTAAGAGGTCAACAAAGTTGGTAGGAGTAGGGTATGGGCCTATACTGATTTTGATGATCATCTTACTAACTCTTGTTCACACTCAGAGTCCTCGATCTTTTTAGGAGTCTTCGATCTCTTTCTAAATCCTTGAACTCTTTCTAAGTCCTTAGCCTTTTTTTTCTAAGTCATCGGATTCTTCCCAAAAAACCTCGATCTTTTCTAATTTTTCAAACAATTTTGGTCTCTTTTCAAATCCTCGGTTGTTACTGTTTGTTTTATAGACCACTATTTTATAGTCATTTTGGTAATCTCCCTAATTCCGGTCAACTATGCTAATTTCAGTCAACGATTTTAATTTCGGTCAACGATTCTAGTTCCAATCAACTCTCTAGCGGGTCAACAATTCAATCTGTCTGATCAACAGGCTAATTCTTTAAGTAGGTCAATCTGGTCAACTTTTTCTTAGCCTTCCATCTTAATACTTCAGCTGATTATTAGTTATCTCAATCACTAATAACTATTTCGATTGTTATCAACTATCTTGGTCACTATCATCTATCTCAGTCAATTAATAACTTCTTCAGCCATTATCATAAGAACTACCACGACCATTTTTCCATTAAGGCCGGTCAACAAGTCAATTCGATCAATGATACTAACCGGTCAACTTTCCATTCTTGTCATCTATCTTAACCGATGAACTTATCTTATCCAGTCAACTATCCTAATCAGCCAACATGCTACCTAGGCTGACTTTCCCTATTAAGACTGAGAGGCCAAATCCTAAAAACCCGATCATTACACCACTCCTTACAGTGCAAACCAAGAAGCCCAACCTTCCATAATCACTCAATGAATCATGCATTCTTGTATCCTCTCATTTCCCACCACATTTCAACATTTATTTTTGCATCTTTTCGTTTATTGTGAAAAATATCTAATTTGAGTGTCAAAGTATTTTTAACTTGTGGAGATATGTTTTAAGAAAAGCATAGGGCAAAACATTTGATAAAACTTTCTAATAATAGTTGAAATATAATATTTCATGCAAAAGGAAAAACTCAACTCCACCAAACATTACATTTTTTTCGAGCTAGATCTAAAGAGGCAATATTCAGCACAAAGTTAATCATCTCATAACCCCATTTTTATGGTAACATAACTAAATCTAATATCAACGGAAATGTATGTATTAAAAGAGAAACCAAATACCATATTATTCGTCCACCGCTAGACAAAAATCCCCATTATGTGGCAACAGAAAATAAAGGTTTCTATAAGTCAGCTGAACCATACAGAGCAAAGTATTCGGGTAGGAGCAACGGCCTTTCATCTCGGAGGGTGTCACATCAAACAAAAGTACGCAACAGTACGATCTTTAAAGTGAACCAAATCTATCAAGAAAATCGAAAGAAAAACTTTTAATTATTGACAGCAGATATCTTTGCACACGTGATATTTTGCAGATAATCTGTGACAAACTGCTCGCAAAAGTCCTCTGGAAATTAGAAGGCATCTCCATTGCACGCATTTTTGCCACTTGAGTGTGTCCTCTTCCATTTCTGTATTGATTGGTAGCCTGAAGCTTCCAACGAGAATAATACCATCGCATTTCTCTGTCTCTATGGCATATGAGCTGATCAGTATCCCACTATTGCTAGCTAGGGAATCCTTGGATGTATGCATTCCCTGTGATATCAATGCCAGGTAGTAAATTGTTTAGGTGCATTTTTATTTGAGGATATATTCTTTTTCTTCTTCCTCCGACTCTAGTCATTTGACCAAGCCGGTGTGGAGATAATTTGGTAGAAGTCCTTTCTATTTCATATCCAACACAAGCCATTTCAAAAATCTTTTGCACAGGGCATACGAATATCCTAGCGTGAAACTATTGATTACCGTAGAATAACACACTATTCAACCCCGTTTATAACTTTGGGCAAACCCAAGTCCCCCTCCCCCGGCACGCCAATATAGAGATTACCATAGACCTGACATCTTACCATTTCCTACATATGGAACCCAATTGAGACTTGCCAAAGAGAAGATTGTTATCACAGTCCTACTGCCTAATGCTACAATTAAACTACTCCCTTAAGACGTGCTTTCTTTCATACATTTCTAGGTCTTAGTTTGCCCATTCTGACAAACAATTTGTAACTTGGCCTCATTATGAGTTTCTAGCCACCATAAAGCGCTGACCGCTTTCACTATGCCTAGTGAAGCGCTGCCAATTAAGCAGAGATCCTGGAATAATACTCCAGATTTGCAGGGGGAATCAGTTAATAAGTACTCATGGGGTATCTTTTATTACATTCCATCCACTCACTCCACTGCCCAATCCAGCAAGGAAAGAAAAGGAAAAATCAAGGCTTGGATGTAACAACTTAAGAAAAAAAAGACAGCATGAAATCAGATTGTGTGAAGTTAAATGCCTATATGAGCATAAATACCTGTAGAAGGGAGCTCAAGAGAGCAGCAGAAGGAAATGCTGAGGATAAGTACCTGTACAAGGGAGCTGAAGACCCAGCGATGGATGTCTGCAACTACTTGACATGTTTTAAGCCTTTCAACACTCTTATATCCAGTCACAAATACGACTACTTCAGCATCTAATGATCTGCCGTCAATAATTAAAACTCCTTCTGAGACTCATAAACAGCTATTGGATGTCCTGAATTTGTTATCACAGGTTCTCTGAACGCTCATCTGCTCAAATCAGTGCCTAATGCTCCCTTACAGTTGCTATTACTGAAGTTCTTGTTGTTTTCTTGCTGGAGCAGCCTTGCTACCTGATTGCATCCACTGATGCAGCCTTCGTTACTTAATTGGCTCTTCTTGTACATGTGTTCCGCATAACACCAAATTCTGAATATTGATCCAATTCAAGAATCACCTTCTCAAGGTTTGCCTCACGTTATCTCTATTTGCTATTTTAATGCCCAGAAAGACTTCTCGGCCTGTAGCCTATATTATGTGAAGATTAAGAATTCATATGAGATGTAGAGCTGTAAAACAAGCCAACAACTAGTAAAACGAATCAAGATCATTAAGGCTCATTCTAACCTCAGATAAACAAATTTAGTGATTCCAATTCAGGACTTGATTTTTAAACACATTCAGCCAAGAAGCCACTATCGAACAAGGTATTATTTCACCTTCCATTTAAAGCTCTGGCATTACAAAGGCAAAGGCTGCATAGACATGTAAGGAGGACTTCTTTGACAAGGTTGCAAGCTGACCCAATAAGAATATCAAACAAATATATCAAAGTTTCATTCAAGGAAAATACTATAACATTTATCTGTAATCAAGGAGAGAAAATCAATCGAGAAATCCCTTTATTTAGTTGTATATTATGTACGAAGAATTTACCTTAAGTAATCCAAAATCGGTCCTAATCTAGGATTAGAAGATCGATCAAGATATATCTTTAGAACTTTATATAGAACTCTATTCTATATCTTCTCTTTCTTTAGAAAAAAAAATTTTGTAATCCAAAATTCAGGAAATGTATTTATCAAAGAAAAAATAATCAGGCATTTACATAACCGATTCCAATACCCAAGCTAAATATGAAAATCAATCATGATAAACCCCATGTCCCTTGTGCTAATACACAGCAAGGCGTGGAAAAGTGATCGTGCACGAAACGTTTTCTCATAGTTTTGTTCACCTCGCCGTGAAAGTGGTAGAGTCCATGCTGGCGTCATGAGTACATTCCCTGTAATATCAAAACCCCATCATTTCTCCACATGCTGCATGTGAACGTTAAGAGTTTACAGAAAAGTTACAACTATCTAACTTAGATGTTCACAAATACAACCAAATTAAGAAGCAAAAAAAAAACAAAAAAACAAAAAAAATAGTAGAGCAAGATATTGTTCTCACGTATGGAAATAGTAATAAAACAGAACAGTTCCTCATGCAACACACGCTTCTTTTCGAAAGAAAATAGAGACTATTGAATGGTAACCCCTAAAGCTTGCTGACAGTCCTCCTTAAAAGATTGCACATGGCCTTCGTTCTCCTACATAGAATAAATTTCTAAGACTTTCCTGTCAAGAACTTTGGGAAGCCCTCAGCCCTCAAAACTAACTGTAGGAAGAGCCATATATTTAGACAGGCAATCTATACAAGGCTTAATTAACGTAAGATACATAGAATGGAACTAACCATATTCATTATTTTATCTATGCTTTTAACAAGGTTATGTATGTCCCATTGTCAGAAGTTAAAAGGTTTTCTTCATAGAAGTTTTGAGCACTGATCTCAAAACTTTAAATATTATAAATGAATGTTGAAGGCACTAAATTTTTCCCATTTCTCATAGACCCCTTCACACTCTTAAATTGCCGAATTCATGTTCTATCAACTGGCATGTTCTTTTCCAGAACACCTTTAGTCCAAGGTTTCTTCACAAATAAATGGCTTCTAAGAAGAATACTGATTAACTACTTACCTATACATCTTTTAGACTGGCAGTTGCTAGTCGTACTAGTGTACATAACCACACTTGGAATAAAATCCATAGAACTCAAAAAATCATATGATGACAAGTACTTAACCTATCATTCCATACTTCTATTTCAACTAACTCTTGCGATGCTGAAGGATCAAAAATAAAAAACTAATAGACACAGAGTGAAGGACAAGAAGGAGATAGAAGTAATCTTACAACCAAAAAGTTATCAAGACTATTTAATGTTGTTAGCTACACTTCAAGCTCCTCAAAATCATATGCATCTCATCTATTCTTTATTATGGATTTGCATTGTCAGACTTCTTGTTGAAGCATGAGATCAGACCAGAAGCCGCAAGACTAATTTTTCCATCAACTTCTATTCTGAGACATGCAGTTCTGCAGGTTTTTCTATCACCTGTAACTCTCAAATCTCTTCACATTGCAAGGGAAAATGCAGGCACGAAGGAGATTATTACCTCCACTTCTGTTGATGTAGGATAAGGCAGGATCACGCTCAAAAGGATTGGATTTGGCAATGGAATAATAAGGGAGAAGTTGACAGCAACAAGGATTCAACTAGAGGCATGCAGATTCAGGCTCTGTCCAGTTCCTGAAAACCTGGGGCCCAGCCTGTGTAACCAGGTTCGGTTCCATTAAACCTGCTATTTGTACTTTTTTTTTTTTTTTCATTTTACACAACTCTCACATCGTAGCATTTGGGGAGGGTCATATGCTTGAAGCCCCCTCCCCTGCATAGTAGATAAATTGTTTCTATGGTTTGAAACTCATTACTCCAAAGCTGTAATCGAGCAACTGTACAGATACATCAAGGGCCACCCTCCCACACAAAACAAGCAACATATTATATCTTCCAAAGAGCAAATGGATACATTATCATGCTGAAGAGTATCTAATACTCTCTACCATCAAGTAACTAAAAACAAAAATATGACAATAATATAAAAATAAAGTTATTCAAGTTTTAGCACATAGAGAAAACAGCCTGGCCGTACAGCCATAATTGAAGAGAAAAATAAAAGTAATTGCTTCCACTTTTGCCTTCGTCCACGTAAGTGTACATGTGTTGCATGCATTTTTTCTCTCTCTTTTTCAATGTTTTGGATAATGCATGTATAAAATCTCATTGTAGATTGTGTAAGTTTCACTTAACTACTGGGTCAATTGAAAATAGAAGTAGTTTAATTATGGGTCAATTTGGCATAGAACCAATACAACCTTATTAGACCAGTTTACCAGCTCTGAATAAGGTTAACTTACTAGTGGAACCTGAAACAAAACTGGCAGACTCACATTTTTGGAACCTAGCACCATGCCTGTTCAACTAAATCTAGACATTGACACCATATTTCTTTTGGGGCCACCCTTGGTGTATTCATATCCATCACCATCATCTTCAAAATGCACACCTTCAGCTTTACATATGTATGCAAACATGGATATAGTCCATGCCATATATGTATGCAACTGCAATGCATCACTATTAGAACTTGGACCACACATTTAAAGCAGAATGAAGCAAAATTCATATTTCATTAGACTTACAACAGAAAAAAAAACCATCTTTGATTTACAATACATTACGATGATACAAAGTATAGAAAAAATTAAATCATGCATCCTACCTACAGCGGTATGAAACAGAAAATCATCATCGTACAGAACAATATGAAACTAAATAATTTACAGATTTGCTGTGATATCATAGAAGAGACATGAAACATGAGTTTTTGGCCAGCAGATTATTGACCAGAATTCCATGGAGTCAAGAAAAATGATCTATCGGTCATAGTGCCTTCCACTAATTCGCATTCTGTTCAGGAAAGAAGGGATGATATTGCCATTAAACAATTATGAATCAGGCTAATTTTCACGTGACAAGATGCCTTAATTGTTTCAATTGAAATGCCTTAATTACTTTCATTAATATCATTCAAAAGAATGAGGTCAATACTATTACGTCTATTGTATTGATATCTCAATGCTCGATTGTATTTCACAAATACTAAATCATTTAAACATTGTTGTGCCAATTTTTTTCTCCTTTTGTTATTAAGTTACAAGAAGTAAATCAATAAGAAAATATATGAATTATTTTATAGTTAATTAGTTTGATTAAATGTCAATTCCAAATAATTAATTAATTACTTGTTGGAATATGATCCAATTTCTCTCATAAAATGTGGCACTACATGTAAGACTAAGAATTCTTATGATAAAATTTAGCAAGTTTGGGCTTGAAGATTCATGTGAACTTCACCGGTCAATTGTTCATTGCGAAATTAATAAATGCCTTCAATTTGAAAAATAAGTAAATAAATTATATAAAAATAACTATTTTACCTGATGCTTTTATTTTCCTTTGACTTATAATTCATCCGAAAGAAACTTTGAGCTCTATTGTAAATTGTCAACTCGTCAATGATTTATCTTGTATTTCAGCACTTGGAACAAGCTTTGCATACATTCGCATAAACCTATCATGATGTCTTCATCTCGCTCAACGTTGCAATTTGAATAAAAAAAATTCTGGGTTCAAAAGATGGCCAACTGCATACAAAGGGCAATATAATTAACAATTCCATCTTTTATCAATCATTTCAAAGGCCTCCACATATTTTTCAACTCTCTCATCAAAAGATTTAGCAATAGTTTCTTTAGCCCTATCCATAGCTTCATATATGTAGCCCATAGTAGGTTTTTTCTAACCATCAGTCAATCAAAAAACATTAATAAGAAGACCAATTAGTTTCAAGGTGCAAACAATATTTTTCCAAAAGGAAGGCATCAAGATAATGTTGGTTACTCTCTTTCCAACTTGCTTGTTTGCCCATTTACTAGTTGTCCACTCTTTTGAAGTGAACATTTTTCTTAAATTGTTTTCTTGCAAATGTATTGATCAAAGAGTGATAAAAACAGTTGTAAATCTAGTAAAAGCTGGTCTATTCAATTCTTTTTGTCCTGTGAACTACCTCATTATATTGACTATCCTTGTATGATTATAGATAAAATCATTCAAGAATACTATCTTTCTCAATGTTGGTTAAATTCTAAGCATCTTTTCAATATCCTCTAACATCAAATCAATATAATGGACAGCACATGGTATCCAATACAAATATGGTCTTTTTACTTCCAATACTATTCATATTAAAAATGAAAACATTATATTGTGCTAGTATATACTA
>JAODPA010142013.1:6240-32179 GCA_025585075.1 Nepenthes mirabilis | reverse complement strand
AATATTATTATATACAATTTAAATTTTTACCATTAGATTAAAAACAATCCAATGGTGAAAACAAACAAAGCAAATCCTGCTTCTCCCTAAGGAGAAGCAAGATCCCCTAATCTCTCTCGCAGTGGGGCATTCACAGCTTCTTCCATTCGGTGACAACAATCGATTCCTGGTGCAGTTCAGTGTATGTGTTGATGGTTGCGTTAGCCTTCTTTTGATAGCTTCGCGTCAAGGAGTCGTCACACGTTGAGAAAATTATAGCGACTCTGCAGTACTGAATTCTCGATTCAATTGATCTGGGATTTTCCCTTTTAAGTATGATTATGTCCTGTGATTTGCTTTCCAGTTGCAATTTACGAGCCTCTGCCGCTTGGTGGTTCTCAATCAAGATACCCTCTTTTAAGTGTCACAAAGCACAAATGTTTCACAAATTTAAGTAGCTACTAATTAGTGATTTATACTTGTTTATTAAACTTCAGTCGAATTAATTAAGATTGATGTTAAATTGGCTTTACAGTCTTTGCCTCATTTAATCAATGTAGAAAGAAAATATTTGCAAATAAACGGCAAGTGGCGACAAGTTGATGGAATCGCCTGTTCTCATTGGTTAGTAACAGGACAAGAAATACTCTTGTGCTAGTTTAAAACTATGGGCAACTATTGATTATGCTGTCTTTAAGCTCCCCCTTTCGCCTCTTAGCTTCTTGCTCGTTCATAACTACTTAAAGCTCGCCAACATATGGATCGCGGGCTGCAACGATGGTAGAGCTTGGAGATCAGTCAGGAGCTTAAATAATTTAATAATAACTTGTATTAATGAGCCAAAAAAAAAAAAAAAAAAAAAAAAGAAGAAGAAGAAGAGATAGGGAAGAGAGTCTTAGCTCTGAACACTGTGACACAGATAATGTGAAGTATCCCTTTTTTAGTTTATCAACGACACACTGGCATTAATAGTACTTCTTCCAGTAGTAATTTTGCATTTGATGTAATCAAAAGCTCTATGAAATGTGATAATGTGTTATGGCCAAACTCTCGCCACGTGCCTCTTGACATCTGCGTGGTTGAAGGTGGCAACCCAGAAACTTGATGCATGATCAATTAAAACCGTGCTTTGTCAGTTGTCTTAATGCTTGTTGGGTGTTATTTAAAATCACTTTCTACACTTACTGCTACCTATTGTGCCCAATCTCCACCCGCCCCCAGCATTAATAAAGGACATAAAAAAGAATACAGGGAATTTCTGAACCTGCAGAAGGCAAAACAAATCAAAGAGCCCGAGGAGGGGGGGACAGGGGACACTAAAACCTTAAAAAAAAAAATTTACATTTTTGGAGATTGTGAAAAAGAAAAAGAATTGTGCTGTCGTACATTTGAATTGAATTGAGGTACAGCCAAAATTTTACCAGCTGACTCCCTAATTCCTCCCCTTGTCCAATTCAATTCTTCATCATGCACGTAGCAAAGGGACACAAAATGTCAGAGGGGCATGGAGGAAACCATTGATCTATGAAACTTGCTCTTTGAAATTCTGGTACAGAACATAAACATCAATAGCACACATGAAAGCATGAACAGTCTGTAATATGCTCGTATCTCCTGAAGTCCAAGCTCAAGCATCTCTGTTTTCTTCCCATATCTATTGCGTCTATCTAACAAGTATCCCTCCAAGTACTCATCTATAGATATCCACTTCTCTGACTGAGATTTAAATTTGCTTAGCCAACGTGGCTCAAGCATGAAAATTGTGAGGAATGCAGCAGACCAGTCGTTGAGGACACTCTGAAACCCAGATGAACACAATCAGGGTGATGTGTTTGGTCAAAATGGGGAGTCACAGATATGGCATGAGAATTGCAACGAGGAATGAAATGAGTTTGAAATTCCTAACAGTTAGTGCTGGGTTCAATTAACCTCCGCAATTTTTGGATTGCTCCTTTGCTATTCTTCCCAATCAAATAGATCTCTCAAGGCTGAGGCATTAAAACAGAAAGGGAAAAAACAAAAACAAAACAGAGAGACCTTTCCATTCTCCATTATGGAAGCCTACCCATCCCATCACCAATTCCATCTGATTGAAGAGATGGAGAAGGAAGGAGGTGGGCGGGGTTTCAGTGGATGGGCCTCCGGCAGCTGAGAATGGTGGTGCAGCATTGTTTGGTTGGTGGGATGATGGTGCCAGTAGATACAAAGTACTCTTGCATTCTCTCTCTCTCTCTCTGATTTTTTCCCTTCTGTTTTTTCCCTTCTTTTTCCAGGATAAGGGAGGCCCGTTCTCGCTCTCCCAAATTCAGGAAACAGATTTTATCCGAGCGAGGAAGAAATGAATGATGATTCAATAGGATATCCCATTCCCTTTCCAAGTGTAAACGCACACCAGCCAAATGGGACATTCTCATTTCCTCTTCCAGGAGGGAAAAGCACCCAACCAAATGGACTCACACAGTCCAACTGATGAAAAGCAGCCCCTATATGAAAATTCATACCCAAAAAGAAAAAGGCAAACAGAAGCAGAGCATGAGGCTGAAAAAGTATAGTGTGTCCATGTGTAATCTAACTTACGTTGAATGTGGCATGGTCTATTGGGTTAAACATTCTGAAGCAGTCTTTGGATGATGCCGATGTATCTCCATAGATCTGCAAATAAATCAAAACGTTGATTATACATGAACCTGCAAAACTAAGAAATATAGCCAATTTGACATCAGATGGCCTATTACAGACCTCAAAAGTGAAGGCCATAGGCACCTTTGCAATGTCATACATGTAGTCAGTTGCTGTCCCATGTGCCAGGTACCTGATGCAGTACCGGATTGATTAACAAGTTCAAAAAAAAAAAAAAAGAAAAAAAAGAGAGACCCCTGAATTTGACAGTACCAAATGGAACAGTGGAAGGTCTAAATTCTTCAATAGAGAAATGACTAGAAAATTGGAAGGAAATCCCTCAACCTTCGATTGATCTACCCAGGGAATCACACATCTAAAGCAATTGTGAATTACTCACCAATTTAGAGGATCAATTTAACTCTTGAAGATACTTCTAGCCCTATTACAAAAAGGAATAATTCTTTACTATTTTAATTAAAGATTGTGTTGAAGAATCTATAGGGAAAGTGGCTGCTGCACAATAGAGGTGAAGGGACTGGTTCTGGGCTGCCCAAGAGGGTCTTGAATCCAGCTGTCAAGCTTTGGAACTTTTAACTATGTAGAGAAGTGCTGTCTTTTCCTCCCTCATTTATGTTGCCACACGGCTGCCTTGAAGACTGTTTTCCTCAAACCCTCAATTGGGGCTTCAGCAATGCAGTTGGTGGCTGCATTTATGTTGGTGGCTGCATTTATGTTGGTGGCTGCTTGATGGCGATGGTTGCACTGTTGGGGGTGGCTGCATCATTCTCCTCCACATAGGAGAAACTTGTCCTCTGGTTTCAGTGTTGTCTCTCCTGAAATCTGGATTGAACTTTCTTAGTCTCTTGCCCCTAACCCGGAATCAAATCAGTCCTATGTTGGATCTCTTTTCAGAGGGCAGTAGGCAACTTCTCCGGTGTAACATCAGAGAACTAGGACAGCAGTTTTTCCACAGCTTCTGGAACTTGGGTTGTTTCATCTGGACTGGTTGCATGATTATCAAAGCATGGGTAGTTTACCCATCTTTGCATGCTTCTTCAAACTGCTTCAAGGAGACTAAGCTGTTGGTTCCCTTTTGGGCTGCAGTTGGATTTGACTTCAAAAGTTGCAACTCGTATCTTATTCCTTGCACGCCAAGGGAATAGGTAGTGTTGTAGTCATCTTATTGCAACTTCCTACCGGATTGCCACAGTATTCCCAGCAGGATATAGCAACTATCTACAGGGATTACATCAAGTTGACTTTCATCCACGTATTTTCCAATAGGGAACTGCTCTTTATGTCTCTCTTTTATGGCTATTTCTTGCCCATTTAAGAACCATGATACTTTATGGTCTCCAGTGGACTTCACATTTCTACTAGAGCTGATCCACCATCTCTTTGCAAACCAAATAAGCGCAGCTCCCTGAGTCAATGACCACCAAGAATCTCTTTCCTTTGGTTGCCCTGTATGTGTGGAACATTCCAGAGCCAATCTGTGCTGTCATTTTAACCTTAGGTGTGGTCAATACTCCGCATACAACAAAGAATTTGGCCACTATGTCTGATTCGCAGATCTCACATAGCTATTTTCCTTCTCATTCTTAACTTTGTTTATTGGATTCTGATTGTAAGCTTCATCAATCAAGTTCATTCAGACTTTGTTTCCTTTTTGCGGACAGGCATATGCTCAGTTCTCTGTTTTACCACAATGAAAACATTCATCCTTCTTAATGGAGTTGCTAAAATGTCTGTTGCCTGGGTTGTTGGAAGTCCCAGCTATATCCTAAAGTGGTTGCCGCCTGGGAAATGGTTGCCCTAGTTGGTCAGACCCAACATTGGTAGTTCTATCTGGTCTTCACTGCTTCAGCTTCCTTTAGGCCTTGAGGGATGTTTGGAAAGCAGCCTCCAGTGCGGACAAACGATGAAAGACATGCTCCTCATGAATGGTGGGTTTTAGCCCACTTAAATATCTCACAACCAATTGATCATCGCTTTCCCTAAGATTGACTCGACTTAGGTACTTAAAATCTTTGGTGTAACTAGACACATCTTGGTCATACGTTTGTCTCAACAGGTGGAATTTTTGGTATTGAATCTGATGGTAGTTGATGGATAAATATTTCTCATCAAGCTTCATGTTCATTTTGGCTTAAGTATTAGCTTGGGAACAACCTCGTTGATCGTGGGTGTTTTGGTAATGCTGACACCATGATGCAGTCATAAATAAAGAGCTTTTTTCAAAAGATGAGCAACCCATTTTAGCCATGCACCCATGTGCCATCAATGGAGGAAGGAGTTCCAAAAAGGGGCAATCTCCGATGGCTTTCTTGGAATGCATCATCATCAGCCGTCCATACCCCCCCAAAAAAAAATTAATGTAGTTTAGGCCCTTCCTTCATGGCAGATTATGGCAGCCCCCCTCCCCTATAAATTGTAGTGTTAGCTTTCATTTATTAGACAAGAGAAGAGATAAAGAAAGAGTGAGATTTTATGTTCCAGCTTTCCCAAGAATATAATAATTCTCTTGTTCATGAGTGAATCCCAACACTTAGGTAAGCGAGTCCCTAAACAGACTATCGGAATTAATGATTCTTTGTTGGTGAGTGAGCCCCAATACTTAGGTGAGTGATTTTCTAAAAGATTATCCAAAGGTTGAGTGATTCCATTTATTAGATGGGTGATTCTCCAATACTATCTATTGTGTAACTGAAACTATGCAATATATCTCTTTTATTTTCACTATTCACTTTATTTTCTATTTCTTTCATCCAGCAATTCAAGGAGTACCCCTCCAATTTTCACAAGTGGCAGATTCATCCCCGTCCCACCTCGTTTTCTTATTTTGTTCATTTTATCATTTGTTTTGTTATATCTTTATTTCTTCCTGCATCAAACCAAGCGATGGTGGTTCCCCTCTGTTTAGTAGCAAGAATCTGACCTTGTCGTCCATTATTTCTTTCTAGTAGAGAAAGCTTCTAAAGCGACAATCCAATTTCTGTAGGTGTCCAGGTCTACGCTCTCATCAAAGTCTAGAACATCGATAATGATATTGTTGTTGACATTTCAAAGAGCACAAGTGAATGAATCCATGAGAGCCGAGTGTATTGGTATTGGGTGTGATGAAAGTGTTGGATCTGTTCTTCTGGACCTGGGAGTGGTGGAACTACGGTCACCATCATTACCTAGTGCTTCACCTGGTATGAAGAAGGAGGTTCCTCAGAATCATGTGGTAACCATCTGAGGATTTCACTCATCATTTGACATAAATCAACATCGGATTGTCTCACCTTCCCGATGGCTTCTCCGAGATGGATCTTGGATAATGTGGCACTTCTTCCTCCACTACTTCGCAATCCTCTTGCCATGTTCCCATTCTAATACCACTTGATGCAATGCCGGATTGATTAACAAATAAAAAAAAAGGGAGTGGTTGCTAAATTTGTCAGTAGCAAAGAAAATAATGGAGAAGGTGAATTCTTCTACAGAGAAACGATTATAAAATCAGAAAGAGAGTCATTCAACTTTCAATTGATTTACCCAGAGAATCAATCACCTAAGACAATTGGGAATCACCCACCAATTTAGATGATCATTTAACTCTTGAAAGACTTTTAGCTCTATTGCAAAAGGGATAATTCTTCACTATTTTGATTGAAGATTGTGTTACTGAGTTTAAAGGGAAGTTGGCTGCTGCATAGTAGTGGTAAAATGGCTGAAGTGGCTGGTTTTGGGCTGCCCGAGAGGATCTTGAAACCAGCTGTTGAGCTTTGGAACTTTTAACTAGATAGGGAAGTGTTGTCTTTTCCTCCCACATTTAGGTTGTCACAAGGTTGCTTTCTATCTATTTTCCTTGAAACCACAATAGGGCCTCAATAATGAAAGTGGTGGCTGCTTCATTGGTGGTTACAATGTTTTGGGCCAGGTGCATTATGAATAAATTATAGCACCTCAAACATGAGAAAATAATAAATTATAGCACCTGAAACTTGCGAAAATAACATATCTTACGAGTATCAACAATATTCCAAGGCCAGACAGATCAACCCATTGATCCACAAGGAAATATAGATGCAGACAATGCCTTTTCTAAACCCAGTAAGAAAAGGTGTAGCAGGGTAGTTGAAGTGAGAGCTGTTTAAGTAAACTACATGCATGTTTTTATGCAAATATCTTAGCTTGGGACAAAATAAGAAGTTGAAACTAACCCAACAGAGCCTCCCCCTGAACCAATCATGCACCGATCTTGGAAGTGCTGATGATTGAGCACCTTAAGCATCGATTTCATCCTCAATGCAAGTAATCCATCTGGAGTAGTGTTTTTATGGTCGTATGGCATAAATAAAGCCTGGGAAACAGCAGAGGGGGTGGGGGAGGTGAAGGAATGTCAATAAGTAATATGTATAGTAGGAATCTGGAAAAAAAACACACTGATGATACAAGGTCAAGAACATTCTAATCTCTAAATTAAAAAAAAAAAGGTTTTGAATGAGGGAGCACATGTCAAAATCAATAGAACCCTAGGGTACATCCTTTCTTGGGAAGACACTGCAACTCAGTAAAGTACTAGAGCAATTTCAATGGAAACTCAATTTTGCTTCATGGCAAAAAACAGTTCCTTTTTTGTCTTTAGGTCTATGGATGATTCTCTCCCCTCCCCTCCTCTCTCCTCTCAATATTATGGGGCACTGACTGACATTCTTATTTGAAAATTATATCTCACTTACATAACATCAAAAGGCATAGCATAAGCCATCACCACGTGGGTACCCTTTATATATGACATTATCTTTAAAGAATCAAGGGATAAAAGAGTTGATCCTCACTGGAGATGTGCATATTTAGTTTCAACCTATCTCAGGCCTTTCTGTTGAAAACTGCCTTGCAAACTCTTCTCTAATTTTTAATTTCTAATAAGCTGATCCTGCCCTTTCTGGTAATATATCTTCAATGAAAGGTCTAAATACCATTCACTCAGCCTTTCTAATCGGAAGGAAAGACAGCAGCTTGCTCACTACCCAGAGTTGTGAGAACTTCAGCAGAAACAAACAGGTCAAAGAGAATAACTGCTTGAGGAATCAGAACAGATTTGGCAGCTTGTGCTTTTGGTGAGAAAAAAGAGGTGGCTTACTATAAGAGACTACCATATCATGAGGTATGGAGAGGTCAAATGTCGTAGGTTGTCCTCCTGACACTATTGCAACATTGGCCTGTTTTCTAGCATTCTGTGTGCATGGGCCAAACCCTTAGTCTGTATAATTAAACAGAACCAAAATTCCAAGAATCAGCACCAGTAGTACTAGTTACGAAACTCACTGCAAGATATTTGGGCATTTGAATACAAAAATGACTCTTTAAGATTGCTGAGCTCAATTCTTAAAAAAGAGTAAAGCTCACCTACCACACAGCTTCAAGAACCTAGTAGCAATATCAGTGCCAATGTAACCAAATAACACTGACCAGAATGGAAATTCTTTAGATTTTCAAAACAAGTTAGCTGCAGATGAACCAGTATCCAGTCTACATGCAACTAAGCAACCATAAAAGGTGCATTCTATCACCACTGTCCATGCAAGCGCACAAGAGTATTACTCCTATTGAAAGATACTACACTGTTTTGACATACTACACTCATCACCGACAGTGGTTCATTTTGGGCAAGAAGAAATAATCATAAGTCAGCATCAAAGAACAGAACATAAAATAGATCAACCTAGAAATCAGTAAAAGGTAAACTTACCTCCATTCCAGAGTGCACATTAACCCATACATGTGGTTCAAATGTCATCGCAAGTTTCTGCATTATTTGAGTCTCAGGTTCACTAAATGGAGCACTTCCAGGATTCTCTTCATAAGAATCATAGTCCTAGTAAAACAAGTCATTGGCATAGAAAAGCATATTCATGAACAAAATTTTGAATTCAACAACTGCAAAAGAATATGAAGTGTAAGGTACATAGAAGATTATATACTCCAAGACATTGCATTACGCCAAGGCCATGTGTACTTATTCAGGTAATAGAGGAGAAGCACCATCAAGCTAACAAGTTTCAAATCTATAAACATTTTAAGGTGATAGGGAATGGTTAGGAAACAATAGGTACATAGGTTACCAGTGAGGAGCAATGTAACCATGGGTAATGGGTCCCTCTGAAACTGTTACGGGCCTCCTTACTCTAGGCCCAATAGCTCCACTCACCTCAGCTAGGGCTAGCCCACATACTGCAGAAGTTGGCCCACCAAGCCCAGCCGTCTAGCCTACTGCAGACTTTGACCCATCAAGTCCAGCCGTCCAACCGGCCGATCAGCACAGAAGTGCTCGATTGGCCCGACCCACTTAAAATTCCACAATTATTTTTAATACCATTATTATTCTGTTAGTTATTCTTATTATTATTCTATTAGTTGTTTATTTGTTTTTCTCTTTTAGTGCACCTCATTTCGGTTACGGTGTTGCTTATATATGGCTATACTTGATTACAGGAGAGGAGAACAAACTATTCTGATCTCACTTCGACTATGTCTTCTTTTCTCTCCCTCTGTCACTCTACTCCCCTCCCTTCTCTTCTGGATGCTTCTTCGTAGACTCACCGATTCACTCACGAAACTGTGCTAGCCGCTATTGCCAAGTCCGAACGCATCAGTTTGGTACTCTCATTGAGACATAACAGATGGTGTCACCACCAGATCGAAGGCTTTAGAAGATACTGTAGTGATACTGGTGAAGCAATTGAAGGAAGTAATGGCCAAAGTTCAACAACACACTGAAGGTATGAAACAAATCCAGCAAACCCTCGTCGAACTCCTCCACCAGACAGAACGGCCATCTCTTCCTTCCCCAAATCCCCCCTTATTGACCACGCCCTCAACAAATTCGTCACCGTATACTATTCTACCTCAACCATCTTCTCACACCTTACCCCCACTACTTCCAACACCAGCAGAGGTCCCGATTTTGACTCACCTTCGCTTATCCAAACTAGAAATTTCGTTTTTCACGGGTGAGAATGTAATTGGGTGGCTGTTCCAGATCGACCGATTTTTCCCATATCATAGTAACCCACGGAGCAGAAACTCACCATTGCGGCCTTCTACATGTCAGGGGCCGCCTTGCAATGGTATCAATGGATGCATGCAACCCGTCAACTTTCGACTTGGAAACTTTTCTCCCGCAATTTGGAACTCAGGTTTGGCCATTCTTCTTACCTAAATTACAAAGCAGCTCAATATAAGCTTCGACAATCCTCCACTGTGGTCGCCATAATGAATGATTTCATATCCCTCTCCACCAGGACTCCTAGTCTTGCCCCCACCAATCTACTGAATTGTTTCACCTCTGGGTTATGAGATGACATTCAACGGGAATTATTCTTACCAAAGCCTAATACTCTGCCCAAAGCCATTGGTATGGCTAAATTAGTGGAGAAAAAACTCGTTTCAAGCCGACCCAGTTTTCCCTGTCAGCCTTCCCCCAAATCCCTAAATCCAAACCCCAGTACATTACCAAAACTTCTACCACCTCCAAATCTTCCACCCAAATTGCCCATAAAGAAACTAACTCCAACCGAAATGGCCTTGCACTGAGAACGGGGGCTCTGTTACAACTACGACAAACGTTTCACTCTAGGACATTGGTGGAAGCCCCTTTAATTTTTATGTATGCTGGCTGACAATGAGGGACCTACCATGTCTGAAATTCCACCTTCAGAAGATGAAGCACTGATGCAGGAGACCTCAACAAAAACGCTCGAGGGAATTCAGCATTTACCCCCAGCGTAGGATTCCACATCATCTATCTCTTTCCATGCATTGGAAGGCCATGATGCGCCAACTACTCTACGGCTGCAGGGGGCTATCAGTGGTCATCCAGTGGTTACACTGGTGGATAGTGGCTCCACCCATAACTTCCTGCAGACACATTTAGCGCGGTATATGGGACTTTCGATTGAGCCATCGCACCACCTTAATGTCACAATAAACAATGGCGATTCACTACAATGCAAAGGCTTGAGCACCAATGTTATTATTACAATGGGAAACACCTAGTTCCCAGTTGATTTATATTTACTGCCGATTTATGGAGCTAATGTGGTATTGGGCGTCCAGTGGTTGTTGTCTAAGGGTCCAGTGATGTTTGATTATAAAGCCCTATGGATGAGTTCCAACTATAAAGCCTCCCAGCTTACCTTACGTGGAATGCTCCAGGTTCTGATTTCTACCATGTTACTAAGTCAATAGCGACGAAGTGATCTTACCAATTCAGCTGTCACCTATTTCCAGCTGACAATAGCTTTGGTCACAGAATCTGCAGCCGCAGATACCGCGGCTGCTCTATGGACTCCGGCCATTTTCCTCATATCAGTGACTCGGCAATTTCCTCGGCCCTTTGTCGTCTTCTTTTATCATTTGCCGTTGTTTTTACCATTCCTCACCGGCTACCTCTACAGTGTTCAACCGACCACTGCATACCATTAAAGCCTAATGCACTGTCGATGAATGTTAAGCCCTACCGCTACCCTCACTTCCAAAAGGAGGAGATAGAAAAGCTGATACGAGAAATGCTAATGGAGGGAATTAATTGGCCCAGTACCAACCCCTTTTCATCGCCAGTCCTCCTGGTTGAGAAAAAGGATGGTAGTTGGCGATTTTGTGTAGATTATCGCGTTCTTAATGCGATCACGGTCCGAGACCAATTCCCTATTCCCACTGTCGATGAGCTACTCGACGAATTATATGGCGCCAAGGTGTTTTCTAAACTGGACCAGCATAAAGACTACCATCAGCTGTGGGTTCATGCCGAGAACATGCATAAAACTGCCTTCCAGACTCACGAAGAGCATTATGAATTTTTGGTCATACCCTTTGGTTTATCTAACACTCTTTCCTCCTTCCAAGCGGAGATGAATGCCATTTTTCGGCCTATGCTCCGGAAATTTGTGCTAGTTTTCTTCAACGATATATTGGTGTATAGTCCGTTGAGAGAGCAGTATTTCCAATGTCTTACACGGGTACTGCAGATCCTACATGAGAATTCCTTTCATGCTAAACAATCTAAATGTGAGTTCAAAAGATCCTCCATATCCTATCTGGGTCATGTGGTATCCGAACAAGGTGTGGCTGTAGAACCTGCCAAAATAGCTGCTGTACAATCCTGGCCTATACCCACAAATGTCAAGCAGCTACGAGGGTTCTTGGGACTGGCAGGATACTATAAAGACAGCTTGTGGCTTAATATGCTCGAATTTCGGCGCCGCTCATACACCTGTTGAGAAAGAATGCATTCATCTGGAACCAGGATGCTACAATTGCTTTTACTGCCCTCAAAATAGCCCTCACTACCACACCGGTATTAGCCTTACCAGATTTCTCCAAACACTTTGTAGTCCACATTGATGCTTCGGGTAATGGGGTTGGAGCTGTGTTGGTACAATCCGGGCAACCTGTGGCCTTTTTCAGCAGGCAAATGAGCCCCAAAATGCAGCTGTCCTCTACTTATATCAGGGAATTATATGCCATTACAGAGGCAGTAAAGAAATGGCGCCAATACCTCCTAGGCGCCAAATTCATTATCCAAACCAACCACCAGCCGCTCAAAACTCTGATGACCCAGTCGGTACACACACCTGAACAGCAACGTAGGATCACCAAGTTGACCAGATTTGATTTCGAGATCGTCTATCGACTAGGGCGAGAAAACGGCCCTGCCGATGCTTTGTCCCGGATGCCAGAAGGCCCCTATTACTCTATATATTCTGTGTCAAAACCCGTGGTGGCCATACTGGCCGCTTTGCACAATTATTATATCCGGCATCCAGTCTCAGGCAATTTCTTTGCATCTCTAAAAGACCATCCTGAGGATTTTGAGCATTATGCATTACGGGATGGGTTGATACTCTATTAGAACCTGATCTTCCTCCCCACGGACTCAGCTCTTCAAGAGATGATATTGCAGGAGTACCACAGTCCTCCACTAGGAGGCCATGCTAGTTTTCAATGAACATTATCCAGGATAGCCGCCAATTTCTACTGGCCGTGTATGCATGATGATGTCCGCCAATTTATGTCACAATGCGCTGCTTGTCAGCAAGTCAAGCCATTAAATACTGCACCGCTGGGACTCTTGCAACCTCTACCAATTACAGGTAAGATTTGGAATCCATCTCTATGGATTTCATCATACATCTTCCTCCCTCTAGTGGACAAACTATCTTACTCGTAGTTGTTGACCAATTGTCCAAGTACGCTCATTTTTCTCCACTGGGCAGTAAGTTCATAGCGGAGGATTTGGCAGCCGTCTTTATTAAAGATTTTTGTCGCCTCCATGGTTTTCCACTTAACATTAATTCTGATCGGGACCCTACATTTATGAGTAGTTGTTGGAAAGAATTATTTCGGTTATAGGGAACAACTCTCTCCACCAGTAGTGAATACCATCCACAAACCGACAGGCAGATCGAAATAGTTAATCGCTGTCTCGAGGATTATTTGTGATGTTTTGCTGCTAATCAACCTTCCACCTAGGTAAAGTTCCTACCGTGGGCCGAATGGAACTATAATACCTCCAGGCATTCCTCCATCAAAATGACACCATTTGAAACAATTTATGGTCGGTCTTTCCCTGCGTTGATAGACTTTGTTCAGGTAAGTTCCACGGTGGCAGCGGTGGATGAGCTGCTGCTGGATCGCTCAACCATTTTAGACAACCTTCAAACCAATTTGCAGTGAGCTCAGTTGCGTATGAAGAACCAAGCTGATGCCCACCGCACGAATAGCGAATTCCAAGTGAATAATTGGGTCTTTGTTAAATTACAGCCCTACCACCAACTTACAGCAGCTAGTCGTCACTCCCACAAGTTAGCTAAAAGATACTATAGACCCTTTCGTATCATCGAGCAAATTGGCTCCGTAGCTTATTGATTACAGTTGCCAGATTACTCCAGAATTCATGATGTTTTTCATATTTCCTTGCTCAATAAATGCCATGGGGACCCTGCTGCCCACCAAATTGAATTACCTGCAGAGACTTTGGGCTCTGAACCAGTTGTGTCTCCAGCACGACTTCTCGACTTCAGAAAGGTTCTCTGGCAAGGAAAACTTGTTCCTCAACTTCTGGTACAGTGGCAATTGCAATCGTCCGAGAAGGCAACATGGGAATCAATTGCTGACTTCTGCCGGGAATTTCCGACTTTCAACCTTGATAACAAGGTTTTTTTCGATGGGGATGGTAATGTTATGGGCCACCTTGCTCCAAGCCCAAAAGCTCCACTCACCTCAACAGGGCTAGCCCACATACTGCAGAAGTTGACCCACCAAGCCTAACCGTCCAGCCTATTGTAGACTTTAACCGACCAAGCCCAGCCGTCCAGCCAGCCGATCCGCGCCGAAATGCTCAATTTATCGGATCGCCCTTAAAATTCCAGGATTATTTTTAATACCAATATTATTTTGTTAGTTATTCTTATTATTATTCCGTTAGTCATTAATTTGTTTTTTAGTTTTATTGCACCTCATTTAGGTTACAGCGTTGCTTATATGTGGCCGTACTTGATTACAGGAGAGGAGAACAACCTATTTTGATCTCGTTTCTCCCCTATCTTCTTTTCTCTCTCCCTCTATCACTCTACTCCCGTTAATTTTCTCTTCTGGATTCTTCTTCTGAGACTCACCGATTCATCCACGAGGCAGTGCTAGCCGCCATTGCCAAGTCCAAACGCATCAAAAAACCAAACACCACATTAAACAATCAATGTCCCAACCCCAAAATCACCACTTCACAACAGTATTCATCCTCCCAACCCTTCTGCCCTGGCTGACATCACCACCACCATCATCACTGCAGCATCAATTCTTTCTCTCTCTCTCTCTCTCTCTCTTCCCANAATTAATAAGGATAAAAGCATCATTCCAATAAATTCTCACCTTATTCCTCGTACGATTCTACAAACCAAACATTGAAATATAAATTCCTAACCAATTCTATTCTAGCAACCAAACATAGGAATAATAATTTCCAACTTTATTCCCATCTAATTCTATTCCCTAGGAATAACTATTCTATTCCCACCTTATTCCATTCCAGCAACCAAACGTGCCAAACTACCATATCATGAGGTCAGGAGAGGTCAAATGTGGTAGGTTGTCCTCTTGACACTACTCCAACATTGGCCTGTTCTCTAGCATTCTGTGTGCATAGGTTAAACCCATAGTCTGTATAATTAAATAGAACCAAAATTCCAAGAATCAGCACCAGTAGCACTAGTTACGAAAATCACTGCAAGATATTTGAGTATTTGAATACAAAAATGACTCTTTAAGATTGCTGAGCTCAATTCTTAAAAAAACAGAGTAGAGATCACCTACCACAGTGCTTCAAGAACCTAGTAGCAATATTAGTGCCAATTTAGCCAAACAACACTGACCAGAATGGAAATTCTCTAGATTTTCAAAACAAGTTAGCTGCAGATGAACCAGTATCCAGTCTACATGCAACTAAGCAACCATAAAAGGTGCATTCTATCACCACTGTCCATGCAAACGCACAAGAGTATTACTCCTATTGAAAGATACTACACTGTTTTGACATACTACACTCATCACCGGCAGTGGTTCATTTTGGGCAAGAAGAAAAAAATCATACGTCAGCATCAAAAAACATAAACTAGATCAACCTAGAAAGCAGTAAAAGGTAAAATTACCTCCATTCCAGAGTGCACATTAACCCATACATGTGGTTCAAATGTCATCGCAAGTTTCTGCATTATTTGAGTCTCAGGTTCACTAAATGGAGCACTTCCAGGATTTTCTTCATAAGAATCATAGTCCTAGTAAAAGAAGTCATTGGCATAGAAAAGCATATTCATGAACAAAATTTTGAATTCAACAACTGCAAAAGAATATGAAGTGTAAGGTATATAGAAGATTATATACTCCAAGACATTGCATTACACCAAGGCCATGTGTACTTATTCAGGTAATAGAGGAGAAGCACCATCAAGCTAACAAGTTTCAAATCGGTAAACATTTTAAGGTGATAGGGAATGGTTACAAAAAATGCGGAAACAATAGGTACATAGGTAACCAGTGAGGAGTAATGTAACCATGGGTAATGGATCCCTCTGAAACACAAACACCACCTTAAAAAATCAATGACCCAACCCCACAATCACCACTTCACAACAGTATTCATCCTCCCAACCCTTCTGCCCTGGCTGACATCACCACCACCATCATCACTGCAGCATCAATTCTTTCTCTCTCTCTCTCTCTCTCTCTTCCCATCCCTCCCCAACTTTCTGGATTGGTGGCTCTCTCCATCCCACCACCTTAAACCACAAACACTCACCATTCTACTCACTCATTGCCTCCACCACCATAACTCCTCAACAATCTCATCAACATCACCAATAAACACAAAATATACCACCAACAAGACAAAACACCAGTCCACCAGGGTTGGGTTGGGTTGGAGGTGCAGTGTTTCCATTTTGTTCTTGATACCTCGTCCAAGATACATAATAAATTTGTATTTCATGATCTCTCATTGTAGTATCTTTTTCTGGGCATGATATTCCAACATGATCTAAAATAACTCATATTGTGCCTTTAATGTCCGTCCTTGATTACCCTACAGAGGTTCTTATCTAGATTTGCTATATTGACTAAAAGAGTTAGTGAAGACAGACAAAGATGAACTAGTTCCACCATATGTATTGCAGTGTATGGTTTGCAGGGACACAAAGAGGGAGCATAGGGTTTCAGTTCAAGGCTTTGAGCAATGCTTCACCTACAGGGATCTAATGGGGTTCAGTATGCGTTTCCTCTAAGTAACTTGACCTATTCATTCTGAACCACAATCCAAATGAGATCTAAATGTAATTATTTTTAATAGAACCCTGAACATAATATGAAGTGTCAGCAAGCTAGAAGAAGAAATAGAAACCTTCTCTTTCTTGCCCCAGTCTACACTCCAATTGCGATTGAGATCAACTCCTCTCTCTGCCACACAAGCACAGGGAGGATTAGCATATCTTTTGAGCAATATAGGATTTTCCCTTGAAATCATTGATTTATGTAAAGCAAACTATACCATTTCTCCTCTCGCAAAGGTCTCCTCCTTCCACAAGTTTTCGGCCATTCAGATTTTCCGTAGGCACAACCTGACAGTTGAACATGCATTAGCATCGGGCAAAAAAAAAAAAACCACATAACATGCCTTTCTCAATTACCTACAATATATATCATAAGTAGATATTGAACAAACCCATTGATAGATTTTGTTTTGAGAACATAAAATAACAGTTCTCTTAAAATAATAAATATCTCAGTTGAGAACATAAATAACAGTTCTTTTACAGCTACATATCTGGGGTAAACAGCTGGTAAACATATATAGTACAACAAGCAAGCTCAATTAGACTGACCTGAGGAACTGAACAAAACCAACCCAGAGGTTTGCTTTGTTCTTTTTGTTCCTGGATTTGTCGAGGCATGGGTTGGTACAGTATGAACCACAAACATTTTATCCTTGTGCTCTAATACTAAAACAGGACTGGATTCTTGCCAGATATTTTAACTTGTGGATGAGCAAAGTGTGCAGCTTGCTTGCAGGTTGGTCGAATGAAATGCTAGGAAGTAGAGACCGATCCTTCAGCATAGCATTTCGTTGTCGGACACACTTCACACAGAACTTTGAATTTAAATTGAACATGTGAGAGACGTGTTGATGACACATTGGGGACACGTTTTGGATCTTTTTCAATTTTTAAATTAAGAAATCAGTTTTTTTAACAAACCTGTGTTTTGTGTTTTTAAGCAAAAAACCCAAAACATAGTCCCATAGTAAATAGAACTAGCTATTTCAACTATTACTCAGACCCAATTACGAAAAGCATAAAGAGCAAGCTTGTGGTAGTCTAAAATTCTTCCAACTATACATCAGATAGCGTGAGATATTGCAAAAGTGTCTTCAATGGCTATTCCCCCTAACCAAGAAGAGCAAATAATGAGTAAGATCATATACTCGATGAATATCCCATTTGTATAGATAGGGAGCGTTGAGATATTATCAATGTAATATCCTATTGTTTTTGCAATTATATTTCCATGTTAATAAAAAACCATAGTTATTTTTCTATCAGTGTCTTTAGCGTGTCATGTCTTTCTTTAGAAAAAATACAAGTGTATGTGCTGTGTTCATATCCTATTTGTTTCCATGCTTCTTAGATGTATAAAGTGGCTATCCCACCATCTGGGAAAAACTTTTATTACTCTTATCTCTCTATGCATAATTTCTAATCTTATAACGACATCTTGAGGTTATTGGCTTCTTGCACCCGTAAGCTTCAAAAAAGTAGGAAGAAGACTGAGCCATGCATCGAATCCTCGCATCTTGGTCTCCTTCTCTTAATCTAGCAATAGCTCAAGGCAGTGGGGGCATCTTCCCTATTTCCAGTTACTACTGATCCTCCATCCCCTCTCTCTTACCCTAGATAGAATCAACCACCTGAGACCCGTTTTCATAAATCATCTAAGAATCCACTATCTAAATACTCAATAGTGCTGCCTCTTTCATGCTTTCTTTTCTACTTCTTATCACCCTCTGCAATCCACCAAGAAGCACCACAGTCTGGTTTAAGAAATTGAAAAACTATAATTTACAATTTTGGCCTATACCGCCACAAACCAGAATACCAACTCAACCAACCAATAATCTGTTAGCCCAATTCAGTTCAATGTCTACCAAAAAGTACTTTTGGTAGGTTTCAGATATGGAAAGACGTAATTGTAGCTTGATCTTGACATCCTCTGAAGGTAAATTGAACAAATGCAAACCCATAGATAACAACAGCCATGACTTTCTATTATTAGACAAAGAAGAAAAAGAAAATAAATTAGCTGTTCCTTACCCCTCTTTATCCAGGTTTCATCTTATCCTAACTCTCTCATGGCTTTCTCCAACTCAATGACTCAGTGCCCCTGTTTTGCTTCTGTTCGACTGTGATGGACAACTGCTCACAAAGGTATCCCCCTCTTCTCCTCCCCTTATCTGATTCTCATGTCAATTCTTACAGTTGTAGACTATTAGCTCAACTCTCAATCTCTCATCACACAACATTTCAGTTAATTTCAATTCATGTTATTACTTACAGATCTTTGGGACCAGAAGGATAAGGAAAACTAACTCTTGTTTCATTTAGTGCAATTGTCAGGTCATCTAATATTATAATGATTATGACGTGCAAGGAAATTTGCAAACATGATTGATTGCAGACCGACGATGCAGTGATGGAATCAACGTTTAGCACCAACGTGCTACAGACCATGTCCTACATCACAACTTCAACAAAAATATAAAGTTTCTCTAAGCTGCCTTAGAGACAAAAAAATCTCCCCAAAAGAAGGGCTACCTTGATAACTAGCTTGTCAAGTGTATCATTTAAGGATCTCTGTTCCATATTGGGCAGAAATTCTTCTTCACTTATGATAGACAAGATTCTGAATGCAAGTTCAGACATAATAAGCTCCCTTCCATGCTGTCCAAAACTCTGAAAGACAAGGAATCATCTGTCGAAAACAGCACCAATCACCGATTTGAGACAAAAAATTAACTAACAAAACCAATTACAAATTAGTACGACAGCACCGCCCTGGTGGTGGTTTAACTAGTCTCGTCTTTAGATATATGAATCACACAAATCCTAGCTAATTCTGATTTCTAAACCATAACATGATTTGAAGAGACTGCTATCCTCATTGCTTATTAATGAGTACTTGTTTGTCAAACAGGGTGTTGATCATATGGAAATGCCAGTCTAGCTAACCAACAAAAGAGTTTATGCATGCATCTATCACCACTTTGGCTGTAAGTCAATAATATATTCAAGGATTATCAGGTGCCTATAAAGTTTGCAATAAATAGGGTCTCATTAACAGTGCCATTATGGCACTGGTTAAGGAAGCATAGAAGTAGAGTATGACATCTAACACATTCCATAACCCGTAGAAATTATTGTAAAATCACACCTTACAAGGCAAATAATCATATGAAGTGCAAAACCACTTTCCCTCGATAGTTTTGAACTAATACCCAGAAGCACTCATTAGCACTTACGTAGTCTTTACTTTGAAATTCATATCTTCAAATTGAGTTTTGCTATTGGATTTATACAAAATCCACTGACCGAAATTGTGTCAGACTTCATTAAATTAAGTTATCAGTTAAGAAACTTACGAGGAGGATCCGAAATTTTGACCTGTCATCCGGAACTAGGCTATTCCTGCAATAAGTAATAACTGCTATCTCTGCCGGATAACCTTTATTTTCAGATGTGAATGTCTCTATCTGCATATGCAGTTTCAAGAAATGTATTTTAACGCCTAATGTTAATATGACCTTAAATTATTGTACAGATACAAATAATTTGACTACAAAACTTACAGTAAGCCTGTTTGGGTGACGATGTACCAACGCTTCAATATCTTCCATCAAGTCCTCACTGTAAAACCAGCAAATATATTGAATTCGATCAAAAACAAATATCCCGGCAACAGACAGAGATCCAAAATAAGCTCAAAATTGAGCTACTTTTTTTTTCCCAGCGAATTCGCCCAATTAGATCTCGAGATATAGAGATTTAAGTAGAGGCGGAAAGTGGAAATTCACCTGAAATGGTATAGATCGCGATTGATTGGAGTAAGGGTGGAGCTATCATCACCTTTCGCATCGACGAGAGAGAAAAACTGCAAGCAGACGAAACAAAAGAGAGAGATCGAGTAGAAGGAGAGAAAGAGTAAGAGACGAGCCACCTGAATCTAGAGAGAGAAAGGAAAATCTTGGTACTCCTTCCTCACCTTTTCATTTCATCACCATTTGCGATGGGTTTTTCAGCGGCTCATCGAACTTCTTTTTATTTTGGAGGAAAAAAAAAACGACGGGTATATAGGGCAGCAGGATCCTTTTATTGCAGAGAAAGTGAGGGGGGACGGGGCCAGTTCTGATTTTTCTACGTTGGACGATTTTGTTAGTTCCTTTCTTTCTTAATGCGGATCATATGCCCGCCCGGTCGTAAGTGGCGCTGTGATTTTATAAGTATTGATAGCGCTTTTTTTTTTCAACATTTTTTCCCTATTATTAACTTTCTTAAATTACTTATCATTCTAGATAAATCTTAATAAATAATCCTAATTATAGTTTAAAGTATATAATTCGATACTCGAGCGATAGTATAGGCGCACTTTGGGCATTGGCCTAACTAATCCAAATATCTATCAAAATTTTATAATATTTAATTAATTTTTATCACATTCAAATTATTCAAAATAATAATAAATAATTTCAATTAAATCGGATAAAAATTTGAGATATAACAATTGTGGTATGTATGATTCAGATAAAATATTCATTAGCTCGACCCAAATGTATTCGAATTATTATCCAGATTTCATGTATATATTAATATTTAACATCAACAATAATAACAGGTAATAAAATAGTATAACAAAACCCAATCAATAACAACAACAAATTTTGACAGTATATGCTAGCCGTTTTTCTAATTGTCCTTTTGAAACTAAACGGGGAGGTTGAACCTCACTAATAAAGTGTAATGAGTGTGCCTCACCACATGAATCATTGAATGTAAATATAACAGTTTAAATATAATATTAAAAAAGAATACATAGCATTTTTTTATATACAAGTAAAAGACATATAGCCGTTAGATTATACCATAATCTAATATCTTCTTCTCCTCCACCTCATAATTCATATTTCAGCAAGGTTAATAAGCAATGAGGAAACATAATCCTTCATTTTTCCAGAAGCATGCGTGTAATTGTCTCTATCCTCATAGAAAACATCTGCCATGCGACAGAGGTTGAGCAATCGCGTAAGAACTTCCATTGGAGGAGTAGCTGCAGCCGCCATTGAAGCAGCTAGAGGCTTGAGGCATGCTTCATTTATAACTTTCCATGCTTCTTCAACTTGGTTGTTGAGTACCTGACATGCTTCTTCCTCTGAAACACCATATTGGTTTATGTAGCACTGGACGGCCGAAGGTATATGCTTTCTATTCCGTTCATTCTACATGTTTTACAATCACACAAGACGAGTAATGGGATGAGTGAGAGTAAAATATTATGGGATTAAATATCTTTATTCATTGTTAAATTATCATATCATTTTATAAGTTCGATAATACAAAATTAAATATTAGCAATATATCTAGATGCATACTATGAATTCTTTTGTTTAACAATTTCATTTCTCTTGCTTTTTCATTATATTTCTATCTTAATAAAAGGTTCAAAATTATGTGAAAGATTATGTTTCTACAATTTTCTAAAAAGGCCCTATAAAATCAAAATTAAAATAGGAGTTGACTAAGGTCTACATAATCAAATCTGAAACAATTGCCCTTATCATTTAGAAAAACCATTATTATTATGCATAACATATGATGACTAATTTTATAATTTATAACGTAAATAGGTGACTGATTTTTTAATTATATAAATGTCATATTTCATCAAATATCACAATTATTAAGGAACTAACTTTTACAATAATTATAATAAAATCATATAAGATTTAAACATCTAATCATTTTAATAAACTTTTACATATATAAAAAAGGTCATATGAGACAATTTCAATATTAAGCATGGGTTGAAACTGAGTGATCTCACTTTATATGATGCCAAATCATCCTTGAGCCTCAGCAAAACTGATATAGCGTGGACAATTTTAGGTCCACTTTGTAGCCATTCAAAGTCATCCTTCGATATGATCTCTCCCATTCCAACTAATGATGTGATTCCCAACGTTGGATAGCCACTACTGGCCAAGGCAACCTTCATGTACTCTTCCATTGTAGGCATGTAATCATTACCAAGCCACTTTGATTCCTCAAAATAGGCTTGAACTTGAGCTTTCATCTGCCACCACATTGCTATTTTGTCAATGTCAGTGGTAGCAATACCTAGAATCAGATATATATAAAGATGATATTGATGGGATGCCGATTACTTTATGTAGTATGATACTTACAGCTTCTTTAGCGTAGTGTAATTGGTACGATCTTCCTTCCTTCAACATCTCTTCTTCCATTTCTCTGTACATATCTAAAAGTGCTTGATAGACCATTCTCATATACTCGGGTAGGTCATCTATCAGACTTATCTCCCATCTTAAAGTTGACAAAACACATTATTTTATCTCACTTGATGTGATAACAATGTATTGGGATATTTATACTATAAACTTATTCTACCTTTGCACTGCGTTAGTGAATAGCTCAAGTTCATCTTTTGTGCCGTAAACATCGTAGATATCGTCTATTATTGAAATCATGGCAACGACTTTTGTGAGAAACTTTCTAGCTGTAGTATATTGAGGTTCAAAGTAAACTCCTAGTATCCAAAAGTAGCATTCTGTGATTCGGTCTCGTGCGAAGGGTAACTTTCTCGCAAAGTCTAGATCTTTCCACCACCTAGTAGTCATTCATAGAAATCATGGAACCTAGCAAACCAAACCGATAACATATATGAAATACAAGAAATTAAATCAACTTGTTTACCTTGTGATGATGCTTAGCTCCTTTCTGTGCAACTTCTGTAGTATGTTAAAATCTAACTTCGCAAACTTTAGCAAATTTTTGTTGTGGGACTCATCTTGTTGATAGAAGGAAAAGTACCGCCTTGCCCCTAGTCGAGGCATTTCCTTGTGGATAGGCCGTTTTAGAGCATGATGAATTTGTTCGGCAAGTGAATGATTTAAGTGTGTCACTGTTGATTTAAGGTTAACTCTAGTGAAATCGAGAGCTTCATCTAGTATGTCTTCTTTATGCACCCTCAGATGGGTTGCCTCATACAAGTTTAACATTCCAATGACATCTTCGGTTAGTTTTTCATTGAAATTTTCTTTGTCATCTTTGAATTGGTTGAATCTATCTGCATAATCATGTTAGATATATGTAGGTGTCGTTAATAAAATATTCAATGTACAAGTGAGTGAATCTGAATTGAGTCCAATCAACTAAAATTTTGATACACCTAAGTGTATTTATTTGATTTTTTAATTTTAGACATACCGCATGAAATATTGAAACCATGTTGTCTCAATAATCGAAACTGAAGAGCTGTGTTGTAAAGTTCATCATCATCGTCATTGCACTTACAATTGGCTTTAAAAATTTGTTCCAGTTCCTCCTTGATCTCTTGCTCAAAATGGTATGCGATGCCTAGGCGTTGAATTGCGTCAATTAAGTTCATCTTTTCGGGAAGTGTTGTGGCAGATATATTGCTAGTAAGCATCTTCCTCACGTTCTCTTTCAATTTTTCAGCTTCTTTACGCCACTTGAGAACAGTCTTTGAAAAAAGATCATGTTTTTATACAAGATGATTAGTTGACATCTTGTGCTTTTATATACATAAGTGTCTCAATGCCATACAATTTTAGAGAGCAAAATAAACCACAAATTTGTGATTATTGTTAGTTTGTAAACATTTAAATATTTTTTTTCGTCAGTAATAAACATTTAAACATAATATTTTGAAACTATAGTATGATAAAAAATATATATATTAAAGGTAGTTCGTACAATTAGGATAATAGCGAAATCATAAAGCACCAAAGAAGATGGATAAACTGATTGAAGTTGGAGGAAAGAAATGGATAAATAGATATAGAAAAACTTTGAATAAAATGGTAAAAAAATGATTTTTTTTTTTGATACCATCATAAAATATTGAATCTTCTAAAACTTAATGCCCTATTAGCATTATATCTATAACAATTAATGAATATGAAACATATAATATGAAATATTTACCATTTTATCGTGTGTATTAGTGAGGAAATGATCGCCCCATATGCTTGGATGATAATTTGCGGATTGACGTTGAGCGTATATTTGCCCTTGGATTGCAGAAACAGGTTTGGCATACATTTTCCTGTCTAAAAATACAAGATTGATGCTCAGACTTGTTGATTTGTGCTTTTGGTGTTGAAGAATGGCGTCTGCCTTTGCCTATTTATGGCTGTAAGCTTGTCATGTCAACCAGCGAAAGCAGGCGCACTCCACAATTTCAATGTAAAAAAGCAAGTGCAAATCACGTGACAGAATGAGCATCCTACAATACCAAACATGTATTTTGTATTTTTTTTGGGCTAATTTTTTAATATAAATTTTATTTAAAAATTTTTTAAAAAAATACGTAAAACACATATTTCGCATTACATAATCTCACGTTCACATCACGTAAACAGGACAAACATTTAATTAGGCATATTCTTTGGCTTAACTACTATATTGGTGAATCAAGACAGATATAACAAGAGATGAAAATGAAAAATAACCAGTATAAATTATCCAAAACAGCTAGGAGGACAATGTACCGACATGTGGTAAATATCGGAAGAAAATTTAACGCCCTAAAAGTTGACAAGTGTCTTGTCCATTTTCTTCCATCTCTTTCTCTTTCGAGATGGCCACCAAAAGATTGCAAAAGTTGTACAGTAAATGACCAAAACCCAACATATGCTATTTATAGTTTGCTTAGTTGATATGACAATAGTGTCTTTAGATACTTATACTATAGACTTATTATACTTTTGCACTGCGTTAGTGAATAGCTCAAGTTCATCTTTTGTGCCATAAATATCATAGATATCGTCCATCATTGAAGCCATGGCAATGACTTTTATGAGAAACTTTCTAGCTGTCGTATATTGGGGTTCAAAGTAAACTCCTAATATCCAAAGGTAGCATTCTGTGATTCTGTCTCGTGTGAAGGATAGCTTTTTCGCAGAGTGTAGATTCCTCCACCACCTAATAGTCATTCATAGATATTATGGAACCTAGCGAACCAAACCGATAACATATATAAAAAATAAGAAATTAAATCAATTTATTTACCTTGTGATGATGCTTAGCTCCTCTCTGTGCAACTTCTGTAGTATGTTAAAATCTAACTTTGCAAACTTTAGCAAATTTTTGTTGTGAGATTCATCTTGTTTATAGAAGGAAAAGTACTGCCTTGCCTCTAGCCGAGGCATTTCCTTGTGGATAGGCCGTTTTAGAGCATGATGAATTTGTTCGGCAAGTGAATGATTTGAGTGTGCCGCTATTGATTTAAGGTTAACTCTGGTGAAATCGAGAGCTTCATCTAGTATGTCTTCATTATGCACCCTCAGATGGGTTGCCTCATACAAGCTTAACATTCCAATGACATCTTCGGTTAGTTTTTCATTGAAATTTCCTTTGTCATCTTTGAACTTGTTGAATATATAAACATTGAAATTAATTGGTGTAGACAATGTAATGTCACATAAACTGTAATG
>JAODPA010142012.1:0-15764 GCA_025585075.1 Nepenthes mirabilis | reverse complement strand
ATATTTGTATGTACAAGAATATAAAATTATGATTTCGTATCAAGAAATTGGAACTCTGAAATTTGTTATCCGTCATCAGTACCGATATCTATCATCCGTATCCGTTATTTATTATCCATCATCAGTGCTGATATCTACCATACGAATCCATTATTTGTTATCTATCGTCAGTGTTGGTATTTGCCATCAGAATCCATTATTTGTTATCCATTATTAGTATTGGTATCTGCCATCCGAATCTGTTATTTGTTATCCATCATCAGTACCAGTATTTGCCATCCGAATCCATTATTTACTATCCGTCGTGAGTATCGGTATCTGCTATCCGGATCTGTTATTTGTTATCCATCCTCAGTATCGGTATCTATCATCAGTATTTGTTATTTGTATTCCATTGTCAGTATTAGTATATTTGTACAGAGTTTCCAATTGAATTATAAAAAAGAAATCAAAAAATTGGACCAAGAATTTATATTTCAGCAGGTGGTATTCCTCAGTATACCTTAAAATATTACAGTGGTATCAAGAAAAATACCATACCATAGGGGTTTATGTGACGGTGATACATATGGTTGACCTCTTACAGAATTAGAGGTGTAGGTCTTTCGATTGTGTGGAGTGAATACAATCGATTTTCTCAATGTCTGCTTTATTAGCTGGCAAGATGTATTGGCCTTGGTCCCTAAGGGTAAATATATTTCTGCATGATTTTAAAGGTAAAAAAGAATCAAAAGTAAAATAAATACAATATGAAAGATCTTTTGATCATGAATGCAATATCTGTATCCAAAGAAAATCGGAAACAAAATATGAAAGTTGAATGTGTTGCAGAAATGTATTTGATGATGTTTTATGTTTATATATTTATATTATGATCCTATCACGTTTATTCAATTTATTTTAAGTATATTACATTTGTCCTCGCTTTTAATTGTGCCTTGTTGAGCGTTTGGCTTATTTGTTTGCTATTTTTCCTTCTTTCAGATGTGTACGAGCTAATACCTGTTGAGAAAGATTAGAAGTCGCTAGTTGCTAGGCCTTGGAGGATGATTTTGCGGATCTATGTTAATGAAGAAAGAATATTATGATGTATTATGATCATTTTTATTGTACTTTGATGGTTGTTATAAGGTAAATGTTTTTAAAATATAGTAAATTCTAATAATTAAGTTAATATAATTAAATTTAGGGTGAATGAATTTGAGAAATTGAGATCTTGATCACGGTTGAAGGAAAATGAGGGCTATGCTTGATGGAGGCTCGAGTGAAGTTGGAGGCGCCAATTCCAATAGGGGTTGTGTCCAAAGTGTGCCTGAAGTGTGTTCGAACACGATTTCCAGCGAGGGTGTGCCCGAGGCTCGCCCAACTGGTGCTCGAGGCTCGCCCAACTGGTGCTCGAGTACCAATCAGATATTTTACCCCATTGACTTATAATTTTTCTCTTTTAAATAGGAAAAAAGGGGAGAAATCAGGGCATGAATGAGTAGAAGTAGAGAAAAAAAGAGGAAGAGAAGGGATTCCAAATGATTTTCGATCCGATCAAAGTAAGGAAAATAGTAAATCATGCTGAGGCAAGCATACCTAAGTTCTGTCTTTCCTTATCGTTGCTTTTTGTTATTTCTTTTCGGGTATTATTACTCTAATATTCTTCTTCACTAAGATTTGTTATGTAGCACTGTATGTTTTCTAATTCTCTTATCATTTTATAAATAAATTGCATGTTTAAGTATGGATATTATGATTTATGGGTTCAATTTTGCTATTTAGTTTGTGTTTCATGTTTGAATTTTGTTTTGAACATTTCTCTCAAGCATGAGCTAAAAAATGAAGGTATGTTTTTTTTTATAAATTTTGAGTTATGGAGTGAAAATATTATATGATGAATTATTCAAGCTTATCGAATGATTTTATTTAAAATTTTGTTAAAAGATACGTTGTTTAAGATTGTTGAGAACTCTAAAGTTATTTGAAGATTTAGTTATGTGAAGTTGAAGTGCTCTTTAAAGAATGAAAACTAAGGCTAAGAAATAAGAATTTGAGTTCCCTTAGTTAAATTAAAATCAATAATAAATTGGACTAATGATTGTTATTTAGCGAGTAATGTTCTTCGGCATGCCATAGGATATTATAATGGTAATAAAGGATAATTCCGTCGATAGAGTGATATGTGGATCACCTTCCTCAGGGTATTACTATGGAGGACAAGAACTAAGAATTCATGGCCATCCTGTCCTCGGGATGTAAATAACGAGGAACCTATGATCATCCTGTCTTTGGAATGTAAATAAGGAAGAATCATAGCCTTTGATTGTGTAGAGTGAATATAATCTATCATCGATTATTCGCTCCCTTAATTGGTAGGGCTTATTAGCACTGGTCTCTCAAGATAATAAAATTTATCCTAAATGACGAGTAAGTTTTGAACTGTTCCATGATTTTCAATATGTTTTTTGACTAAGATAAGTAGAAGAAATAATTAAATGAAAAGATTAAATAAGCAAAGACAATATTTTTATCCACAAGTTTATGTTCAAGTATCGTTTTATACTTCTGAATTATCCATATATAAATTTGGCTCCCGATTCCCTCGATATATCTCTTTACACACACACACACACATATATATATATATGATTTATATAAAAAATTTATATATCATTGTTATTATAGTACCTTGTTGAGAAATTGGCTCACTTATTGTTGTTTTTGTCTACCCTTTCAGATAAAACTAATGAGTTGATGCATGATGAGAAAGGATAAAGATAGGGAATAGCTAAAGGAAGATTGTTGGACCTTAGAGACTTGAAATTTGAATTTATTTGATGTAATATGAATGTAAATAACTAATATAAGATAAATATTGTGTATTAACATTGCATGTTGTATATTATTATGGCATAGTATGTTCCTGCAGGTTATGTATAGATATAGTTATGTTTTCGCCGGTTTGATTTTGGATTTGTATAGGTTTATAGATGGTATCTCTTATTAGATCAAATATGGTAGCTGAGATTACTATATTGGAGTCATGGGTAAATGGCATTTTGATTTTGATCCTGTGTATGTGTGAAGATTAAATTTTGAAGTCTACCTATTTATATGTCCGGTACATGGTTTATTATTTAGGTTATGTGTATGATTATTGTCTAAATTTAAGAGAGACTCTATCCAATTTTCAATAGAAATTAATGTATTTATAAATAATAGTGTATAAGATATTTTGGTTAAGTATGATTATTTATGGAGGTCATTAGAGGATTATAACCGGTTCTGTCACAGTTGTAGTTTCTACTGTGTATTGATGGTTATTATATACTTTCGTTGATCATTATGGTTTATTTTTGGCACATAGTGGCATTTTTCTGTCTCGGTATTATATTTGGATGATGTGGCATTAGAACTACAAATATATTATGGCTAATTTTGGATCTTATGCATGCTTAGTTTATATTTATAGATGGATAATACATGATTTGTATTTAATTATTGACGGATATTATGTCAGGTGGTATTTGGATCAATGTAGTCCGTCACAAGTGGTATTAGAAAAGGAGATGTCTTAGGCTTAATTTGGATCTTGTATGGAAGCTTAAGATAAGATAAGTTAGATTGAATAAGTAGATGAGTGTTGGTTAATCATGTTAGATCAGATAGTTCTAATTATTTTAAATTGTAACTTAATTAAGTTGGGATAATTAACTTAGGCTAGAACTAAGTTAGGATCAATTAGTTACGTGTGATCGCTTAATGTACAGTGTCCTAATTGAGTTCAATAACCGACTTGAATTGTCCTCATTTAAGAGAGAGTATTAGCAATGACACCTAGACGAAGAGCTACTTGTGGTGGCCATACGTAGGACCGAGAGACGGACTATTTAAACCTACTTGGAAGGATGGTAGATTTTATAGAGGCTATTGGGGCAGCATAATTTAGCTCCAGTTTTAGTTCTGGCTCTGGCCCCAGCTCCTAAAAATCCTGTAGCGACAGCTTATGATTATTTCACAAATGAACGTGTACCTAAGTTTCTGGGAGAGCCAAAAGATCACCTATTGAAATCCATGGCCAAGGTAATCCGTTGAGTTTCCACTGTAATATTTATGGCATACAGGAGAATATTATCTGCTAAAACAATTCCTTAGTCCAATTTCTTCTTTCTTTTACAAAAGTTGATAACTTATTATGGAAACTTTTAGTTTATTCTTAATACTTCTTTCCTTAATTTTCTCCACGTCGAGAGAAAATACTTATTATTCTTGGAACATGCAAAACTTTCGCATAAACTTTCGATAATATTGAAATATATACCGAAACATATAATTATAAAATGCAATATTTGGTAATAAATTATAAATCATAACAGAAATTAATATATTGTCCGTTTTAGTGGCTTTAACCTTAAACTTTTACATATATTAAAATACAAATTTAATGTGTGATATATTCAACTGATTCAATTACCAGTTCGATAATCTGTTCGGGGCTAGTTTGGGTTGATTTCTTTAATCCAATTTTAGTGTAATTACTTACGAATTTGACTATTGGCTCATGGCCGATTTAATGGTTGGTTTAAGGGTCGGTCTCTACTAATTTTCATTATTATTTTCCATCACTTGTGAACAAGTTTAGATGAACTAGTTTCAATGGTTCAAGGCAATTTCCATCAGCTGAAAATGTTGGCTGGTTCATTTGCGGGTTTTAGGGCCCGGTTCGGTGGCTAGTTCGAGGTTTATTTTTACCGGTTGATACCTTAACATTACCTCATAATATCTTAGTTAATTTTGGTGCCGGTTCAACTGGTTTGGGAGCCAAACTGGGCCAATTTAGTAGCTCAAATTCCAGCATCCACTGGGGTGCTATTAGCTGGTTTTGGCACCATTTAGGGGTCGGTTCAGTGATAATTTCAAGGTATTTTTGGCCACAATTTCATGGGTTGACAACTCAACCTTAGTACTTAATGATTTGGTCGAGTTGACTGTTGGTTCAACTGATTCAGGGTCGATTCAGTCTATTTTCTTAGACTGCTAGATTTAGCATCAAGGATGCTTGGCCGGTTTTGGGGCTATGTAAGGGCCCAATTTAGTAATCATTTCAAGGAGTTTGGGGTGGCCGGTTTACTAGTGGGTAAGTTAGCCTTAGTACATGATACTGTGGCTAGATCGGCTACCGATTCAGCCGATTTGGGTCCAATTTGGTGAACTTTTCCCAAGTTGCCAAATTTGGCATTAGTAGGGATGCAAAGGGGCCGGTTCTATATTATTGCTTTCATGATCACATTGAGACCAGTTCTTGACCGGTTCAGGGAGTCTTCTTATAGCCAAGAGATTCATTTTCAAGGATTTGTCAGGTTTATGGTTGATTCAAGATGATATTTCAACTGGTTCGGGTTAGAATTGTAACTAGAGATTCTACATCAGTAATATTCTGATGCAGCCGACTTCTGTTTCTATTTTGGTAACTGGTTTGGAGCTAATTTTTATAGGATGACATTTGAACATTACCACAAGAAACTTAGGTTATCATGGCTATCGGTTCAGCCGATTTGTGGCCCGATTTATAGACTGCAAATTTCAAATATCAGCAGGATTGCTGAGGTTAGTCTGGTTGCTGATGTGAGACCCGATTCAGTGACTAGTTCAGCCCATTTTTATGAGCTGATTGGTCACAATATAAATAAGAGGTTAAGCTCGTTGGTCACCAAATTTGAGCCGGTTTAGAGTCCATTTGGTAACTGGTTCTACCAATTTACATAGTTGGTTCAGCTACTAGTTTAGACTCAACACATTAACCAAGTATACTTCATGCCAAATTGATGTTATGATCAAAGATATTAGGACAATTAAGTATTAGAATAATAATACTTAAAGGAATTAACAATAAGGAACATCAAATGAAGAAGGATTTTTAGTATACTTGCCAAATATTTAGCTAAATCTCTTCCTCTCTTGTTACCTTCGGTGCTGCTCTCGGTTCCCTTTCTGTTTTCTCCTTCTTTTTCGTTCTGTTTTCTCTCTTTATCCCACTGCTTCCCTCCTCTTTTCTTCCTTTCTTCCTCATGTCTCTCTTATACAGATAAACGCTTAAGCTGATTCATCAATATTACCTGAAACCTTCCTCTAAACTAGCCGTGTGTCTCCTAATCTATTTGCTGATTCATCCTATTTTACTATTGTCTTTCCTTAAAGTTTTGCCTGGTGGTGAGCTATTATTGGTTGTTGATGTTGTTGAGGTGTGAGGCTAATTTGAGCTGCAGCCGTGGAGTTGCTACTGGTGTATGGAAAGTTGCAGCCGTGGAGATCAGCTGCCAAGGAGAGCTGCTGCTTCAGCAGCCGGGATAAGCAGCTGTGGGCTGCTTTTTTTCTACTTCAAATTTGGCTTAGTTTTGTCTGCTCTATTACTAATATGAGCTGCCGTGGAAAGCAGCTGGTTTATCTGCTCAGGTGAGCAGCTGTAAGCTGCTTTTATTCTTCCGAATTTTGGCCAAGTATTGTGAGAGCTGCTGTCGTGTGGTGTGCATGTTTGGCTTTGCTGAATCATCAGCTTTCTAGAAGCATGTTGACCCTTATACTTGCTGAATTATTGAATATTCAGTTGAAGTGTGTGTATATATATATATATCCTATTAATTTATTGGAAGTGTGATGTTGAAGTGGGGCTGTCGTGCTGCTGATATATGGCTGCTAAATTTTTCAAATTAGATATTAGGGAATTAGAGTGCTGTCATGTATATATTAGTTGGAAAAATTCTGATTTTTGGTATAGTATTGCTATCGTGAACCTTCCATTGCTGAATTCTTGAAAATTCATCTTATATTTGGGCTACCAAGTGTGACATGGCATCCTGCAGCGTGTGTGGGGTTCTGAAATATATTGAATATTACTTAATTAATTTGATTTAGGCTATATTTAATTAGCCAAACTGAATTTGCTTACTAATCGAGTGAAATTTCGATGGCTGGGCTATTTTTTTTGCTATCCCAAAATCACTTCAGTTGACAACCGGTTGAAATTCTGATAGTCGAGTTGTTCGTTATTAAAGTGGTTGCTGATCGGATTTATTGGATAATTTTTGGGTTACCGTTGTGTCCCAAAGTGAACCTCTGGCTTCCGAGTTAATAATATAATCAGTATAATGAAACTTGATTCTTACTAAAATCTTTACACTGGTGAAAGTTTTCAAATTCACGTATTTTATTTTTAATGATTTAGTAGCTCACAGATATCGGACCCTTCAATCTAAATTTCTTTGTATCCTTTTACTTTGATTTCACTTTAATTAATTATGATTTGTTTGATTAGGAGATCTCGAGCTTTATATTAATAGCCACCTTATTTCCCCATGACAAGAGGCAGTCCTCAATTTTCACTGTAATATTTTAAGGTATATCAGGGAATACTAGCCGCTGAAATAAATCCTTAATTCATTTTCCTTCTTAAAATTTCTTAGTGGAAGATCTTATACTTATCATTGTTTTTTCTTCTTAATTTTCTCATCTCAGATAAAATACTTATTTCCATGGTTCCATATTAGCTTCCACTCATACATAAACATATCATATATATGTAAATAAACTCATATTAATGTATAATAAAAAAATAAGGTCATATAAATTTTTATATGTGCTGGACTAATTTTAATCATCATATATCTTTCGGCTTCCAATTCATTAAGCCATAATTATCCAGTTTATCTACCGAATAGGGTACTTATCGATTCATTAACTTGTTCATGTCATAACCGATTCATTAAACTAGTTTGGCTTCTTATAATATTTTGTCGATTTTATCACGTGAGCCGATTCACCATCATGCATAAATTAAGTGGCCAGTTCATCAATTTAAGAGGCATATATAAACCGGTTCACTTACTTAAATCACATGTTGAAATTTAGCTGATTTGCTGAAACTGATTCAGTTGCCACTTTCAGCAGCCGGTTCACATAATAGTTGGATAATTCACTTGATTTTTAATCAATTTACTATCTTAACATGCCATATATAACTGGTTCATAAATTATTTCTCAATTGGTTTATCCAGATTTTGTAAAATTGTCAAACTGGTGTGGCAGCCGGTTTAGTGACAGTATTTGGTTCTGGCACCGATTCAGTGGCCAATCACCATATAAAATTATTTTACTTATATTTTCAGAACCAGCACATAATTTTGAACCGGATCACATGAAATTTTTAATTTTATACTTGCCCGATTCAAAGTTCTACACTGATTTTTGATGTTAAAATTTGCTTCTAGCCGGTTCATTGAAACATACCTTTCCTTGGGCTGAACCAGTTATATTTTTAAAAGGGATTTGGGCACTAATTTTATGACATATTACCAGTTCATTAAAGTTTCATAATTAATTTTTATGAAATTTGAACTGGTCGGCTTACCAAAAAAAAAAGAAATTTGAACCGGTCGAAGACCTTGTGAAAACAGCAGCTGAATATCAACATCAACAACTAATCTTTTTAAAGCCGGTTCAGTCTACCAGTCAACTTTATTTCCAATGAACTGATCGATTTTATAAAGAATAATTTTGTTAAAAAGATATGGCGATTTAGCTAACATCTTAAAATATTTATACTAAAAATTTCATGAGATAAATCAATCAAATATAGCATGTAAACATTAAAATATCAGCAAAGTTTAGCAACCGATTCTTCATATGACATGATTCTGATTTTTGCATAAACTAATATGATCGCAGCACGAATTTAAAGTATTAGACCAATAATAATTGAAGATAAAAGCAAGAATTATTGACAAATGGAGGAGATAGCACTGTTTTTGCCTGATTTAATGAGAATTCGAATCTAAACTCCTAATTCCCTCAATTGATACCACTTTCTCAGTTTTGTTTTTCTCCCTCTACTCTCTGTGGATTTTTCTTCTATTTCTCCCTGTTCTTCTCCCCTTTCTCTATTTATTTACTTGCTAATTAGGTTGAGTCATCCCTAGATTAATTTGGCACTGCCACATACACCAATTAGTTGTCAAATTCTCGACTGCCCTATGCTGAATCAGCTTCTCCTTTGCTGATTTGGAGCTTCTTTATTTTGCTACTTATTTGCATCCTATTGGAGCTAATTCATGTTTAACTTCTTTGTGTTTCCTCTCCTCGGTTAGTGCCTGGTTTTATCTTTTAATTGATTATTTTAATTGGTTAATAAAATTTAGAGAGATTGGTGAGAAGTGCTGCCCTGTCCAATTTGTCTTCCTTCTTTTTCCTTCCTTCCTTATGTTTTCCAAGTTTGAAAATTGACTAAGTGCTGGATTGTGCCATGTGTCCTTCTTTCCTTTTCTGATTCCTTCTTTTCTAATTTTGACTAAGTATATATTAGTCATGGTGGCAAAATTTGGTTAAGTGTTTGGCAGGTCCTCTTAATTTTCCTTAGCTTTTCTAGGTGTATAATTTTTTTTCTAGTTGTTTATGGGACCCTTATAATAATATAATTTAGCTATAATTTTTGTTATGCTATTAATCGGATGATACGGAAGCTTCCTAGCTGCTCTTGTATAGATCGCATTACTAATTTGATCAATTGAAACCAAATTAGTTACAAAACTGAGTCTATCGATTAAATTTTGTACTATTGTGGCATCTTGGATTAAATCTAGAATTTTTGAACTCATGGTATGATTATTGGGATAAGTATATTCATAAAATTCAATTCTTAGAATTTCACATCGCTTAAAAAATTTCGTCCTTGATATCCCAAGAAATTACATATCCTAGGGGAATAGATAAGGATATTTATCGTGGATCTCGTCTTCACATTCCTAGGTAACCTCTTTCTGTGAGTGATTATGCCATAAGACTTTCACTGGGGGAAGTCTTCGTCCGAAGCACCTAATCCTTTCGATCAAAATTTTGTATCGATTATTCAACAAACGACAGGTCATATTCAATTGCTAGGGGCTTGTAAGCAATAATATGAGTTAGGTTGTGCACATATTTTCGGAGCATCGATACATAAAATACATTATACACTTTTGATAGATTAGGTGGCAATACAAAATGGTAAGTCACTTCATCGACCTTTTCCAAGATTTCAAAAGGACCGATGAATCTTGGCTTCAGTTTGCCTTTTTGCCCAAATCTAGTCATCCCCTTTGATGGCGATTCTTTTAGAAAAACATAATTACTAACTGCAAAGTGTAAGTCTAATCTCCTTCGATATACATAGCTGTTCTATCTGCTTTAAGCTGTTTTCAGCTTCTCGTGAATCATCTTAATTTTGTTAGACGTCCCCCAAATAACTTTTGGGTCGAGAAGTCGTCTATCACCGGGTTATTCCCAATGAATTAGGGATTGACATTGTCTTCCAGATAAATTTTTAAGCGGTGTCATTCCAATGCTGACCTGGTAACTGTTGGTATAGGAAAATTCTGCTAAAGCGAGATGGTCATCTTAGTTACCCTTCATCTCTAACACTGCAGCCCTTTGCATGTTCTCCAGAATTTGAATAGCACGTTCTGACTGTCCATCTGTCTGAAGATGATATGTTGTATTAAACTTTAGATTCATTTCCAATTTTCGATGCAAACTCTCTCAGAATTTAGGAACAAATCTAGGATTTCGTTCGAACACAATTGATGCTAGTACTCCATGGAGTCTAACAATCTCATTGATATACAGCTGTGTCAACTGATCACAGGAGTAAGTCATTCGAATTTCCAAGAAATGAGTTGATTTGGTCAGTAGATCAATAGTAACCGAGATAGCATCGTGATTTTTGACGATCCATGGCAATCCCGTCATAAAATCCATAGTGATCTCCTCCCATTTCCAGTTAGGAATGGATAGCAGCTACAGTAAGCCAGATAGCTTCTTCTGCTCAACTTTTAGCTGTTGGCATATGAAACATCTTCCTATAAAATTCACGATCTCTCTCTTCATATTTCTCCACCAGAACATCTTTTTTAGGTCTTGGTACATCTTGTTGATTCCATGGTGGATAGTATACCTAGAGCAATGAGCCTCTTTAAAAATTTTCTCCTTCAACTCCTTGTTATCAGGTACACACATTTAATCTAAGAATCTTAGGACTCCATCAGTGCGAATGTTAAAATCAGCTCTGGAATCTCTATTCAAATCTTTAGCAATACTCATCAGAAAAAGGATTGGTCACTTGCTCCCCTTTTATCTTTTTTAGTATCTCAAGCTGAACCTGAAAATATGCAAGCATCATTCGGTTGCCTTGCACATGACGCTGGATGTCACATTGCTTCATAGTATCTAGCATCTCTATCTCCTTTATCTACAGTCTCACCAAGAAACTATTTTTTTTTGTAAGTAAATTTTATAAATGAAAGTAGAAAAAAGATGCAGAAGCAATGATCTATCTCCAAATATTTTGTCGACTTGGATTTAGATCAAAGACGTTGGGGTATACCCCGAGCACCGTGAAACTGGTCATGAAACCAAAAAAATATAAAACAAAGGAGTAAACAAAGTTACATCTGCAAGGCCACCAACTAGAACAATCAAAAGGAAGAAGGGGACACGGCGAACACGGCCGGAGAGTTTCACATCAAACTGTCACAATGCACTCCACCCCTCTGAAGCACGGGCCCAACCACTAGTTCGGCCAAACTGAGTCTCGTAAGGAATAAAGAACCACACCTCGGCTAGGGGACGCCATCTCATCCATGTGCAACGGGGTCACGCCCTCATCCACGTCCTCTCGGCAATAGCATATCAGCCATATGAATCACAGCCAATCAACCATAACACCCGACAAGAATCTCACCAAGAAACTCGTTTGATGACTTAGAGCATTTGCTACAATGTTTACTTTTCCAAACTGATACTGAATTTTACAATCATAATTCTTTAGAAAATCGATCCATCCCCTCTATCTCATGTTAAGCTCATTATGAGAGAATAAGTATTTGAGACTTTTATAGTTGGAGTATACCAAATTTTTTTCTCCATATAGATAATGCTGTTAGATTATTAAAGTAAAAACAACAATAGCTAGTTCTAGATTGTGGGTCGGATAGTTCTTTTCATGAACTTTCAGTTGTCTAGACTCATAGGCCACTACCTTCCCATGCTGCATCAGGATACATCCTAATCCCGTCTTGGATGTGTTGTAATAGACCACAAATCCTCCAAACCCTTCAAGAATGGTCAAAACAGGAGCGTTGGTTAATCGCTTCTTCAATTCCTGGAAACTTCATTCGCATTTCTCTGTTCATTTAAATTTGTCTTCCTTCTTTGTAAGCTGGGTCAAAGGCATAGCAATCCTGAAAAAAATTTCCACAAACTGCCAGTAATAACCTGCCATGCCAAGGAAGCTACAGACTTCAGTCACAGTTATAGGTCAACTCCATCTGGTGACAGCTTTGACCTTTTTTGGATCAACCGAAATGCCTCCGTTAGAGATTACATGGCCCAGAAATACCACTTTTTCAAGCCAAAATTCACATTCCTTTAATTTAGCGAACAACTTCTATTCTCTCAGAGTTTGCAGCACGATTCTCAGATGCACCTCATGCTCATCATAGCTCTTGGAATAAATTAAGATATCATCGATAAACACAATTGTGAACTTGTCAAGGCAAGGCTAGAAAATCCAGATTATCAAGTCCATAAATGCTGCGGGGGCATTGGTTAGTCCGAATGACATGACTAGGAATTTATAGTTGTCATACCTTATCCGAAAGGCATTCTTATGCACATCTTATTGCTTAATTTGCACCTGATGATATCTTGATTGGAGATCAATCTTAGAGAATACCCGTGCCTTGTAGCTGATAAAATAGATCATCAATGCATAGCAGTGGATTTTTATTTTTGATTGTGATTTTGTTAAGTTCATGATAATTAACACATAACCATAGGGTCCTGTATTTCTTCTTCATAAATAGAACAGGTGCACCCTAATGAGATACACTGGGTCTAATGAAACCCTTCTGCAATAATTCTTGCAACTGCTTCTTGAGTTCTTTCAATTCAGTATGCGCCATTCCATATGGTGCCTTTGAAATAGAACCAGATCCCAGGATGAGCTCAATTGCGAATTCAATTTTCCAATGTAGTGGCAAGCTGGGCAAATCCTTCGAAAAAACATCTTCAAATTCACGTACCACTGGTATATCCTTTGCTTGCACATCATGATTCCCGATAGTGCAGGCATATGCCAAATAAGCTTGACACTCACTTTAGATCAAATGTTGAGCATGAAGAGCCAAAATTAAGGCATATTCTAGCACTTTTTCACCTGAATATAAAATGCCTCATGTCTCAGAATGGTAAAATGGACTTATAGAAATAGTCAATACTAGCATGATTGTTCGTTAACCAATCCATGCCTATAATCATGTCAAAATCGTCCATCTCAAGCAAACTAAGGCTACGGTCAATTCAAGCTCATTTACACGAATAATACATCTCGGGTACAAAATATTAGTTTTCATAGAAGAGCCCATGATGTCGATATATACAAATAAAAATCCAGAATCTTTGGGGATGATTTGAGATGGCATACAAATTTAAAAGATACAAAAGAATACGTGGATCCTGAATCAAATAATACATGTGCTGAAATGTCACAAATAGGGATAATACCTTCCACCACATAAGGAGCTGCTTCCACCTCCTGGGTTGTTACTACATGGACTTTGCCTAGAACGATCGGCTTCTTCATTTCTTGTTTAGGATGAGGGCAATTCTTGATTATATTTCCTTTCTATCTGCAATTAAAATATGTCCCCGTTATCTTATAACAGGGCTTTCTAGAGTGCCATTTCCCGCATTGAGTGCATACAGCTTTCTTTGGTTGTGGTCGCGACACTAGTTGCACAATTACGTTGCTCTTCCCTTTGTCAGCAACTTAAGCTTTCTTCGTAGGTCCTCTTGTTCTTGGACTTGGTCTTGCACTGGAACCTCCTCAGCTAGACCTCTTTTTGAAGTTTTCTTCTTTCTGAAATTCCTTCACATAGATAAGTTCTCAATCAAGCACTTTGCTATAAGTCCGTAATTTCAGTGTCAATAGCTGCTTCTTGATATCATCTTGTAATTATTGTTGAAATTTCTGTACCTTCCTTATTTCTTCATTCACCATGTAAGGGGCATAATGGGATAATTCGGTAAATTTGGCATTGTATTCTACCACAGTGCAGTTTTCCTATCTCAACCACATAAACTTTTCCTCCTTCTGCTTGCGAATGCTGGTAGGAAAATATTTCTCTATGAAAGCTTCCTCAAACATGTCCCACATAATTTCATGTTCAGGCATGTCAAAGATTGGCTTTTCTATTTCCCACTAGTGATCGGTCTCACCTTTTAGCCGATAGGAAGCGAATAGAACCTTGTCTTTTTCAAGATATCGGATTACTGAGAATACCTTTTTGAGTCTATGGATCTAGATGTTTGCTTTGATTGGGTCCGGCTTTCTCATGAACTCTAGCACTCGTTCATTAATAAAGTGATCATGGGCCGACGCCCTGGGATTTGCTAGTGTGGGTGTTGGAGCTAGGATTTTCCCTACATGACATTGTACCATCGTTTCCGTTACTTCTGTCATACATCCCATTAAGTTAAAATACTTAGCCTCCCAATCTGGTTGTTTGTTAGGTCGAGAATTTCATCTATGACTAGACATTTTTGGTTTTTATTGTTCAAGTAGAGATAAACAGGTTAATGTCTAAAATCTCAACCAAAAACAACAATGTCAGTAATCATTGGCATACTAATCCTAAACTTTCGTATAATTGATCAACCAAATGCATCTCTTGAAAATTTTTTTCTGATATCACCTATCAGGTCCCACGTTCTTATTTATTAATAATAATAATTATTATTATTATCATGTTAATATGCAATAAATTTTTTTACCTTCATAGGATTCTTAACATTATCACAATATCGGTGATGCCGACATCATACTATTAAGTACGCTGTCAGGTCTTGATTAGGAAAGATGCTACTAAAATCCTAAGCACATCTCATGCAAATATTGTGGAAGCATGTAAGATAACAATAAATAATAGCAGAAGCTCTAACATTCCATAACATATTATGAAATTACAAACTTAATACAACACTACTTAAACTAAACTAAATATATCATTTCTAATGTAGCATAACAAATATCTAAGGCTCTATTCTTACTTATTAGGCATAAACTCCTGCGTATCATTTGGAGGATAAGAAAAATAGTAAGAAAGTGACCTAATACTCAACAAGATATATAATAATTAAGGATATGCATATCTTTATCAAAATATATCATAGAGAGGAATAAGAGTCGTGATGTATATATATATACTTTTGAAATATTTTCATAATGCAATTAACTTTCTTTTTCTTGCACATATTTCATTTTCCTTGCCAGCACATTTATCATTTTCATAACATGAGGAATTAGGGCTAGTAGGTCTTACCAACTAATTGAGCGTTCAATCGAGGAAAGGATTGTGTACGCTTCCACACAATCTGAGGTCGTACGCTCCTATTCAAGACCCAAAAGTGGGCAGTACATACCTATTATATCCAGATAAACGTGGCTTAATAGCCATCTTATTTTCCCATGACAAGAGGCAATTTTCAATTTTCACTGTAATATTTTAAGACATGTTAGGAAATGCTACCTGTTGAAATAAATCATTGGTTCAGTTTCTTTACTTCATAAAATTTTTTAGTAGAAACTCTTATAATTATCCTTACTTCTTTTTCTTAATTTTCTTATCTCAGAGAAAATACTTATTTTTATGGTGTCATATTAACTTTCACTTATATATAAACATATCATAATA
>JAODPA010142001.1:0-15764 GCA_025585075.1 Nepenthes mirabilis | reverse complement strand
TTTAGTATCAACCTTGGATTGTAGAGATGTTTTTTCTTTTTCCAAATCGATGATCCTACTATTTAGGGTTCTATTTAATTTCTTAACTTTCAAACATTTCCTAAACAATTTATCGTAAGCTTCTTGAAGGCCATCAAATTCAGCTTCTGATTCGGTCTCAGAATCATCAAATTGATTAATATTCTCTACAGAATTGTCACACATTGAGGTCATAAATGCCATGTACTTGACAGGGCCATTTTCAGAACATGTTTTACCCTCTTCTTCTTCGTCATCGCTTAGGGTCACATTAGTTTTAAAGGCTTAACCTTGTTGGCGTTTAAGGTTTGGGCATTCAGCCCGATAGTGGCCAAAGCCTTTACACTCATGACAATGGACGCCTTGGGTAGTTTTCGATTTGGAGTCCTTACTCTCACGTCGGTCCTTCCTCTCAAATTTATGTGATCGTTTTAAGTCCACATCCAGTTTTTCTGATGAAGAGTTATTTTTCTTTAAGAATTTTTTAAAATTCTTAACAAATAATACAAAATCATCATTACTACATGATTCTTCATCAGAGTCCCGATTTCGCTCTTCCCTACTTGATTTTAAGGCAAGTAATTTTTGTTTCTTTGATTGAGGCAATGTGAGCTCATATGTTTGTAAGGATCCTACAAGTTCTTCTATTTTCAATTTATCTAAATCTTTGCTTTCTTCAATGGCAGTAACTTTGGGTCTAAAGCATTCAGGCAAAGATCGAAGAACTTTTCTAACAATTCTATTTTTCGGGATTCGTTCTCCTAAATTAAATGTGGAGTTCACAATATCATTTAATTGAGCATAGAACTCATCAAAGGTCTCATCATCTTTTATTTTTATTTCTTCGAATCTAGTGGTGAGCATTTATAATTTTGAATTTTTCACTAGTTTCGTGCCTTCATGAGTAATTTCAAGAATATCCCAAACATCTTTAGAAGTTTCACACATTGAGATTCGTTTAAACTCATAGGGAGATACAGCCATAAAAATAGCATGCAACCCATTACTATTTTAATTACATGCATCAAGTTCCTCTTTGGTCCACGAAGATAGGACTTTGGGTTCGTTGCCCGAGGAACTAGTGGGTGGAGTCCACCCAACTTGGGTACGTGCCCAAACACGCTCATCCAAGGATTTTAGGAAGGCTCTCATTCGGACCTTCCAATAGACATAGTTACTCCCATCAAAGAATGGAGGAACGGAGAGCGATCCACTCGTGTACATCTAGATTGGGGGTCGCGGATCGGGGTGAGTCTCTGATACCAATTGAAAAAGCATGTTTTTGTGCTAACGTGTTTCGACCCCGAAAATTAAGTATAGCGGAAGCAAAAAAATAAATTAAATATCCGATACACGTAAGGAATATTTAACTCTAAATGTAAACGGAACTAATAAGCATGCACAATATTAACAACAATGAGCAATAATAATAAAGGCGTAATTTTTTGGTGATGAAGTAAAAACTCGATACCCACGATATCGAGAAAAACACTCCGGGCTTCAACGGCCAGGGAAGCAATGCACTATGAAAATCAACTTACAGATCGGGTGGTAACGACGCGCTAACCTAGCCGACTTACTCCCGTCACGTAATCCCTACCAAGGAACTCCTTGGATTTGCCCGCGGCAACGGAACCGGACACCTTCCGATCTTCACGTCAATCTTCCCTCGAACCACTTGAATTTCTAATCACGAATGAGTCTCCTTCTTCACGAACCAACGTCTCCAACGATGGTAGAAGGATGAATGTTTGAATGGAAAAAGAGAAAGAAAAATGGTGAGAAAACTCTTTAGATCATAAAGCTAAAAGTAATGTGTTTTGGTTTTCTCAAGATAAGCTAAAATAATTGAAGCATGTAAAGCTTTCTTCTCAAGCCTTAATGGCTGCACCAGATTTTCAGAGAGGTTGTGGCGTGTTTAGAGTTTGAAGAAAATAAGGTGAGAATTTATAGAGGAGCCAAAAACGCGTTCAAAAATTCTGCCCGTTGGGCCGCCGCTCGAGCGGGCCCCATACTGGATTATTGGCTCGAGCGGATATCGAGCAGGAAGCGAGCGGCCCCCATTCTGGTTCATGCGCTCAAGCAGCTAGCGAGCTCCAGGCGAGCAGGCGGTCTTTGGACGGGCTCGAGCGCGTAGAGGGCGGACCGAATGGACTTTAACCCGACAACCCACAACCCGACATCAATATAATAATACATATGGTCATGGAATATGCCAATAAGAGAAATGTCTCTAACAATGTGCATTGAATATTTGGATGATTTTTGCTTCAGAGTGGTCATATAGTCTAAAACTTTATCGATTAGGGTGTATCGGTTTCTATCAAGTGGAATAAGAGATAATGGTTGTTCTAGGTGAATGTAAAGAAATCAATCCTTATTCTTCATCTCTTACTTACAATCGTGATGGAATAATTATTTTTAATAATAGAGCTAAGGCTCCTATTATTGAAAAAGGAAAAGTTGAAATATCTAGACTGTTTGAATCATATGCTGTGTTGCATGTTGATGGAATGAAATTTAATTTTTAAAATGTAGGTTAATTTTGTGATAAAAATTTTAAAATTAGGTTCTTTCAATATAAATGTGATGGGTCCGATAACCATGGGCCAATGGGTCAAGCCCGCAATAAGCCCACAATCCAATATATTTCTTTCAAATTAAAAGTCCCACATTATTTTTTGAAAAACAATACATCTAAAAAGTCAACTATAAAAGCAAGCATTTCCAAGTATTGAGGGACAAGTGGGAGAAGCTCAAAAAAGCTCCATAAGGCTCCATATGGCTCGGAGAATGGAATAACCATTGCTAGCCGATCTCCAATGAGAGCAAGCTGGCGGTCAGGAGATCCTCGACTCTTCTCTCATCCAGGAGGCCCTTTGGCTCTCCGCCCGTCCGAGGCCCTCAGCCCTCTGTTGCCAAGAGGCCCTGGGCCCTCCTACAGTCCAGAGGCCCTCAGCCGTCCGCTGCCACGAGGCCTTCGGCCCTCCTACTGTGCAGATGCCCTTAGTCCTCCATCCAGGAGGCACGGAGCTCTCCTCCTTCCAGGAGGCACAGAGGCCCACGGCCCTCCTACAATCCGGAGGCCCTCAGTCCTCCATCTAGGAGGCACAGAGGCCTTCGGCCCTCTGCTACGAGGAGGCCCTCAGCCCTCCTCCCGTCCGGAGGCCATCAGCTCTCCACCATCCGGAAGCCCTCAGCTCTCTGCCAACCAGGAGGCCTTCAACCCTCCGTCTTAGAGTCACGATCCCTCTATCCCATAACCAGGAGCTCGCAGTCTAAGAGTTGATCATCCGCTCAGGTAATAAGAATGCTTACTCACTAGTACCATTTAGTCCTTCTTCTTAAAGTCGCCCTCCGCGGGCGCAATTGTAAGCCGCTCCTCTGTCAGACGCACCTGTAAGCCGCCCTCCGCGGGCGCCCCTCTAAGCCGCCCCTCTGCCGGGCGCACTTTTAAGCCCCCCCGCAGGCGGCATGTAAGCTGCCCCCCACGGGCGCACCTATAAGCCACCCCTTTGCCGGACGCACTCCAAGCCGGCCTCCGCGGACGCACTTGTAAGCCGCCTCTTTGCTGGGCGCACTCCAAGCCGCCATCCGCGGGCGCACCTATAAGCCTCTCCCGCGGGCATACCTGTAAGCCGCCCCTTTGCCGGGCGAACTCCAAGCCGCCCTCCGTGGGCGCACCTCCAAGCCGCCCTCCGCCGACGCACCTCCAAGCCGTCCTCCGCGGATGCACCTATAAGCCGCCCTCTGCCGAGCGCACCTCCAAGCCGCCCCTCTGCGGGCACACCTCCGAGCCACCCTCTGCGGGCGCACCTCTAAGCCGCCCCTTTGCCAGGCGCACTCCAAGTCACCCTCCGCAGGCGTACAGGTAAGTCGCCCCTCTGCCGGGCGCATTCATGGAACTCAAGCCTCCAAATACATCCCTCTCACACTCCCCTCATCAATGCATCTTTGCATTCTCACCATGTTTACCTTTAAATGTGCATTCCTCCGTTTATTGCGGAAGATTTTTGACTTGAGCGTCAGAGTGTCAACGGGGGATAACCCCCCGTTGACCATTGACCTCTTGTTTATGGTTCGTGTTGTGCAGGTTCTTGGTCATTAGCAACGGAGACCGAACCCGATCCATATCAACCTGCAACGGAAGATTGGAAGGTTCCCTAATCCGTACAACAACCGGGGACTCGGGACGCAACATTGGCGCCGTCTATGAGAAACGCAACAAAAAGTCTAGCGTCTCCCCTCAACACTCAATCTCTTACGCAAAACAAACACGGTCAATACTTGTGCTCCAGTCAGCACGACGACTAAAGATATCACCTTCCATGGCGACGACCCCTCATCGGGTAGCCATGCTAGCAGGTGATTGACTTCAAATGTGATAGTGCCTAGCGCTTAGAAGAGCACCCTCTTCTTAACCGTCTGCACCCATTAGAAGATGTAACACTGAGGGCTTCGCCGATCGGCTTTCAAGCAATCTGAGGAAGCCAGCATCCTCAGAGGATCAATCGGCCTGACGACCTCAGGACCCAAGCAACCCCCAGTACCTATTTCATCAGCTCGACGACCTCAGTATTTGAGAGTATCCGAGCTATAGGGCCCACTCCCGGAGAGGTGATTGATTCGGTTCCAAGGAGCCATGCCAAAGGGACCAGACTGGGCAACAAAGCTTCCCTCAAAACTTAAGCTTCGCTTTCATCCTTCGCTCTTCAACTAAATAGAGCGTCTTGGAGCCCTACTGAACGCAAAAGCTCTCCGGCACTCCATTTCTCATTCAGCTGACCTGTACTAATTTTTCGAACTGGAGGAGCTCTCCGGCATTTTAATCAGACTGAGAAGTATTTCGGCTCTCTAGGTAGTCACCTTCTTTGCCAGATCTTCTCTGGCCTGCTAGAGCTCTCACTGCCAAATCTCTCTGGCCAGCTGGAGCTCTCGCCGCCAGATCTTCTCTGGCCTGCCGGAGCTCTCCGCCGCCAGATCTTCTCTGGCCTGCCGGAGCTCTCCGCCGCCAGATCTTCTCTGGCCTGCCGGAGCCCTCGCCGCCAGATCTTCTCTGGCCTGCCGGAGCCCTCGTCGCTAGATCTCTCTGGCCTGCCGGAGCTCTCGCCGCTAGATCTTCTCTGGCCTGCCGAAGCTCTCGCCGCTAGATCTCTCTGGCCTGTTGCAGCTCTCACCGCCAGATCTCTCTGGCCTACTGGAGCTCTTCGCCGCCAGATCTTCTCTGGCTTGACCTCCACCCCGTAGCATTGCTCCGGTCAGTAGGCCGATCCTGCTGCAACCTGTTGTACGGCAGTAGACCCTATAAAAGTTATGTCAAAACATGCAATAGGGGCTCGATTTTCTCAACCCACCACCCATTGCACCGCGGAAAATATCGTCCAGCCGAGCGCTGCACTGGTCCGAGTCACCTGAGGCAGTATCAGCCGACAATAGAACCCAAACCATTGGCCAATAGGCTACCGAAGCGGTAACAATACGCTACCCAACTAATTCACGGCAGAGGACCAAATCCCACGGAGCACAGGGGCCATAGGCCAAGTCGCCTACTAAAGCGCCCCATCGACTCTTCGAAGCAGTGCATGCCAGCCGTGCACTCAGGGCGGCGAGCCGATTATAAGAACACCGCTCATGCACCAACGATGATTCCACACCGAATCCAGGTAAGTCAACCATATGCATGCATATAGGAACACTTTGTATGTTGTATCACTGCACGGTAGATTTCATTTTCTTTCTTTTCCATATGTATATATATATATGCGTTTGCCTTGCAGGTTTACCCGACTTAGACTGCCCCTAAGTCGGGAGGGTCTTCACCCTCTCATTAAACCCTGGTCATCCAAGTGGCCTAGAAGCGGTCTAAAATCCTGGTCATCCAGGTGGCCCAGAAGCGGTCTGAAACCCTGGTCATCCAGGTGGCCCATGAGCGGTCTAAAACCTTAGTCATCCAGGTGGCCCATGAGCGGTCTAAAATTCTGGTCATCCAAGTAGCCTGTAAGCGGTCTAAACCTCGGTCATCCGAGCGGTCTGATAGCGGTCGTACTAAACCTTGGTCATTCAAGTGGCCCGATAGCGGTCAAAAACCTTAGGGGGCAAGTATAGCGCACGCGACGACCTCCTCTCGGGGAGTAGCAACGTTAGTCAACGACGGTCAAAGGGAGATCAATTCCTCTTCAAAGCTGGCCGCCCAAGTCAACACTTGGGCAGCGCCACTAGGCTTTTCTTACAAGCCACAACTACTAAGCAGGCTAACACACATAGTCGCCTAAAACACAGCTAGAAGGCCACCACGCCTTCAACAAAGCTAAAACAACAACCTGCCAACTCATTTGGCAGGCAGCCGGCCAACCCAGTGACCGTCCAGTGACATCAACATACATGAACAATAAGCTAACGGTAGCTTTAAATCTTAGCCGGCAACCTTATCTTCTCAGTGCCACGACCTCCTCTTGGCAGGGGCAGGCGCAACCAACCAGACGTGTTCGTCAAATGCCAGAAGGCTTAGATGACAACCGCGTCTTCTCAGGGCCACAACTTCCCTTCACGAGAATGATAAGGATCCAGCGCAAATTAACACCAGCAGCCCTGACACTCAACTAGAAAGCAAAGCGGCATCCTCGAAGAGAGAGTCACAGAGATCGGGATCCCAGGCTTGGCCGTGGTCACGACATCGACCCATTTGCTTGATCCGAGCATCAAAGGATCCCCAATTTCACTAACTGAGCTCCCTGGGGGCTCCTTACTCTTAGTCCCATTGGATGATTCGCCAACAGTAGGAGCCCTTCCAAGGAGCGCAAGGTGCATCCATCCTGTTGCTACAGCTCGAACGATCAACTATCTTAAGGCAAGTCACCTCCCGACCTCTTGAAGCGCGTCCTTACAGCAGATCTGATCTTGAGTTTGAGATCTTCCCTCTGCGCGCTCCTAGGTCTTACCTAAGACTCAAAATTCTCGCAATGGATCCGGTCAACAAAGATTTTTGGCCTAGAACTGCTCTCCAGATTCAAGCACTTCATCGATCATCGAATCCAGTTAACAAAGATTTTCAGCTCAGAACTGTTCTCCGGATTTGAGCACTTCACCGGTCAACTTTTTCGATCAATAAAGATTTTCGGCTCAAAACTGCTCTCCGAATTCGAGCACTTTGCCGGTCAATTTTTTTGGTCAACAAAGATTTTTGGCTTCGAATTGCTCTCCAAATTCGAGCACTTCACCGGTCAATAAATCCGATCAATAAAATTTTTCGGCTTTGAACTGCTCCCTGGATTTGAGCATTTCACCGGTTAACTTTTTTGACCAGCAGCCATGTCCGTCTCCGCTCTACCCTTACGATTCGAGCACTTTGGTTACCAGATTCGGTCAACCAATTTTTTCGACTCCGCACTGCTCTCTGGATTTGAGTGCATTGGTCAACGAAATCTGACAACCATATTTTCGGCTCTATTCTGCTCTTCGGCTCAAGTGATGTGGTCAACTAAGTTGGTCAACCATCAATCTGGTTCCCTCCATTCTCCAAGGTCAAACTTTTCACTCAATGAATCCAGGTCAAGGGGACAGTATGACCAGTCTCATCCTATCATGAACATGTTGGAGGCCGAAAATTCGGTCCACCGGCATGGGGGCTAGTGATGGGTCCGATAACCATGGGCCAATGGGCCAGGCTCGCAGCAAGCTTACAATCCAATATATTTCTTTCAAATTAAAAATCCCATATTACTTTTTGAGAAACAATACATCTAAAAAGTCAACTATAAAAACAAGCATTCCCAAATATTGAGGGACAAGTGGAAGAAGCTAAAAAAAGCTCCATAAGGCTCCATATGGCTCGGAGAATGGCATAATCGTTGCTAGCCGATCTCCAATGAGAACAAGCTAGCGGCCAGGAGATCCTTGACTCTCCTCTCATCCAAGAGGCCCCTTGGCTCTCCGCCCATCCGAGGCCCTCAGCCCTCTGCTGCAGGAGGCCCTGGGCCCTCCTACAGTCCGGAGGCCCTCAGCCGTCCGCCGCCACGAGGCCTTCGGCCCTCCTACTGTCCAGAGGCCCTTAGTCCTCCATCCAGGAGACACAGAGCTCTCCTCCTTCCAGGAGGCACAGAGGCCCCACGACCTTCCTACAATCCGGAGGCCCTCAGCCCTTCGCCGGCACGGAGGCCCTCAGCCCTCCATCCAGGAGGCACGGAGGCCTTCGGTACTCTGCTTCCAGGAGGCCCTCAGCCCTCCTCCCGTCCGGAGGCCATCAACCCTCCCCATCCGGAGGCTCTCAGCCCTCCGCCAACAAGGAGGCCTTCAACCCTCCGTCTTGGAGTCACGATCCCTCTATCCCATAGCCAGGAGCTCGCAGTCTAAGAGTTGATCATCCGCTCAGGTAACAAGAATGCTTACTCACTAGTACCATTTAGTCCTTCTTCTTAAAGTCGCCATCCGCGGGCGCAATTGTAAGCCGCCCTTCTGTCGGGTGCACCTGTAAACCGCTCTCCGCAGGCACACCTCTAAGCCGCCCCTCTGTCGGGCGCACTTTCAAGCCGCCCCCACGGGAGCACCTCTAAGTCGCCCCTCTGCGGGAACATTTTCAAGCCGCCCTCTGCGGGCGCACCTGTAAGCCGCCCCCCGCGGGCGCACCTATAAGCCGCCCCTTTGTCGAACGCACTCCAAGCCGCCCTCCGCGGGCGCACCTGTAACCCGCCCCTTTGCCGGCCGCACTCCAAGTAGCCCTCCGCGGGCGCACCTCCAAGCCGCCTTCCACGGACGCACTCCAAGCCGCCCTCTGCGGGCGCACCTATAAGCCGCCCCTTTGCCAGACGCACTCCAAGTCGCCCTTCACGGGCGTACAGGTAAGTTGCCCCTTTGCCGGGCGCATTCATGGAGCTCAAGCCTCCAAATACATCCTTCTCACACTCCCCTCATTAATGCATATTTGCATTCTCACCACGTTTACCTTTAAAAGTGTATTCCTTCGTTTATTGCGGAAGATTTCTGACTTGAGCGTCGGAGTGTCAACGGGGGATAACCCCCCGTTGACCTCTGACCTCTTGTCTGTGGTTCGTGTTGTGCAGGTTCTTGGTCATCAGCAACAGAGATCGAGCCCGATCTAGATCAACCCGCAACGGAAGATTGGAAGGTTCTCTAATCCGTAGAACAACCGAGGACCCGGACGCAACAAAATGTTTCATTTTTTATGTTAAGGAATCTCTTATTTTAGAAGGGTAAAGAATTCCAAACAATTTTTATGTATTAGTTATTAAACTGGTTATAACTTGTCACATTGTAAAACTTGATGCTACTTATTTATGGCATCAACTTTTTGGACATTTAAACTACATAATTTGTCTATAATTTTCAAGAAAATAATTTCTTGTGGAGAAATTTCTACCATACATGACATAATGAAGACATGACTCTGTTAAGATTATGCGTTTGTCCTGGGTACATCAAACACTCACGTTGTGTCAATGCATCTGCATATATAATCAAGCAGTCAAGTACTTCTGAAGCTGATACTTGGAATGTTAAGTCTTATATGCAATGATTTTATGAAGAATATACAACATACTAAGATGACAGCTGCATTTTTCAAGGACACACGAAGAGGCAGCAGTTGTTTCTGACGCAGAATTACTCTGACATAGTGGATGTGACGAGAGTTCTGTTGAGTAATATCTAAAATATAATTGATCTGATTAGTTGATATATAAGTTTGTAGAAAAATATAAATTAATTGAATTATTCAGCTCGGAATGAAAGAGAACTTGACTGTTCAACCAAGCAACTAAATAGGCGAGTGGCCGAACCATTGGTAATACAACAAGCAGACTAGTTGATATATAAGTTCATTAAGAAATATAAATCAGTTGAATTATTCGGTTCAGAATGGAAGAGAACTTGATTGTTCAACCAAGCAATTGGATAGGCGAGTAGCGGAACCATTGGTAATACAAAAAGTTGAGGTGTCGAATGAACAGTTGATTAATAAATTTAGGCAATTAATTCTGATAAATGGTGACATAAAATTTAGAGATAAACAATTGAATCAAATGACAAGTTAATGTATTAAACGGATGGGTATTAAACTCAGAGTTTATGTAACGGTTGAATTATTCAGTTCTCAATCAATGTAACTTTTTCATTAATACATAATCATACTTCTTTAGAAAGGGTATATTGATTAATAATATTATTATAAATACGCCTATTTACGTTAAATAGGGAGAGAATCATGAGAAATTACTCAGAAAGAAGCAATTACAAAATACTAACCCTTTATACGTTTGTAAATCCCAAATATCACAAAAAGAATCCTTTCATTTCTTACTCTCTTTTATTCTCTAACTCTAATTATTTTTTCAGACTTTCAGAAAAATTTCTAACTAAAATGTCGAAGAAGATATCAGGTAGTGAGTCCAATATTTTTTAATCTTTTTTTAAATATTATGGTGTATAGAATCTAAATTTAAAGGTATGAAGATCCAGCCCAAATCTATCTAAACAACAATATAAATTCAAGATACACATCATTAACATCTGATGTGGAAAGTGTGGTCAAGCCATTTGTTCCTATCTAATTGAAATCCCATTAGCTTGTAAACAACTCTTGACTTCAATAAAGCAAAAATGGTGAATGCGTTAGCATAGGAAAAATCAAACCAACCACTAAAGGATGTTCCATCTCATGGCTTCATCTTGGAGGAAGATAGCCATGGAGATACTTGCCAGCCAGCCAGCCAATCCTAACATTGGAGCCTTGGCTGTCAGAAAAAATGACAAGTCAAAGGTGCTTAAGTCCTCTTGGGACAAAATTGAGGGCCAAATGCATAGAATGGAACTCGGAACTCTCAGGCGATGATCTCAATGAGATGGTCAAAAGAAAAAAACATCATCACAAAGTGAGGCCACACTCATTCAAAGATTCAAAAAATTTCCGATGTGGCTATTTGCATTATACCTTCCCGATGCAAAGGGCACTTAACCTATGGAGCTAGGAAAGAGAGCCCTGAGTGACAAAATTTTTGGTACATTCAAGATTTTTAGTGGTTATTTAATCAAGAGAAAGGGTTATGCAGTAGTACGCCCAAAACTGTCTCGATTAATAAGATATTAGGTATTCCTATTAATCACTCAAAGTTAAGGATATTCCTTAATATTAAAAGAATTGCCTCTATTCTTGAAGTAGAAGAGAGAATGAAAAGGATCAAATAGTAGATTTTTAGGGGGAAACATTACTGGGTGATGACCAAATTAGGTTGTATGCCTTTTACCCTAGAGATAGAGAAGCACCGGCTCCCATACAAATTTAAAATGTTAAAAAGTATAGCCCTATAATGAAAGCACTAATCCAATAAACCATCTTGACCACTTTCAAATGTTACTCGGCTTCCAAAACTTAGATGATAACACGTTATAATTTTCTTTAATTTTAAAGGAAGACAAGAGAATTTGGTGATATGGGGTAAGACCAAATTCTTTTGGATCATTTTAGGAACTAACAGACTAATTCTTATCACAATTTGCCTCTAGCCTTGGAAAGAAAAGTAACCCTGACACCTTGCTAAGATCTGGCAGGCTTTTGATAGAAGTCTGAAACATTTTCTATCCAAAATTAATGTCAAGGTCAAAGGCATCTCGAAACTCACTGATAAGATGAAATTGAATGCTTTCATGGTTATGACTCAATTGAGTATTTTTTTTTTAATATTGAGTTCAGTTGGACTCTAAAATATTCTTAGAGGTAAAAGTTATCACTCAAGTTTATATCATGGTAGAAGAGGTCAATGAAATAAAGTAGCCAGAATGCTTAGATTATGTGAGCCATACTGGCTTGAATTGAGGGAAGAAAAGAAACAATAATAACTCTTTTGCTTGGAATCATAGAAAATATCAGAGAATTGAGTCAGGCATCCACAGAGAATACAAGCCGTTGAACTTCGCATCATTGAATGACGCCTAATGAACATTTTGATGCTGATACAAAATGAAAAATTATTGAAGTGGCTTAGGCTAGTCATGGAATTGAAAGGAGGAGATCTGTTGAAGTACTACTTTTACCATGATACTCTAACAAACACTTTGATGCAAATATAGAACAAAAATTATTAATGTGGCCAAATCCAATAAAGAACTTGGAAGGAGGTGAATGATATTCAGACAAATTTTTGATACAAATATGGAATAAAAAACTATTTAAGTGGCCGAAACCAATCAAAAACCCGAAAGGAGGTGATTAGTCTAAATACTCTTTTACCGCCGTACAATATTAAAAATTGTCAAATACTACAGAAGGAGAAGAGGTTCTGATACAAAAAGGATATCTCAAAAAATATTTATAAAACCCTGGGTCCATCTCAAGTAATGATGGAGATAATGAGGAGTAGATTGAGCAACCATGAATTCTAGTGGGGGCAGGAATCACTAATATGATATCTATTATACTTGAGAGCGAAATGGCTCCAAATTATCATGAGAAGGCTTCATCTAGTAAGAGATATAATTATGGTGAAAAATAATTTTATTAATTTTAATAATGATAATATGACTCATGTAATCTCTTTTTATTCTAACCCACTTATTGTGTCTATACTTTTTTTAGAAGGAATTATGATTACTAATTGAAATGAATCTTTGTAGATAATAATAATAAAAGTTCAAGGAATTATTTTTTTCAATACATTTATTAAATTAGTACTTAAAAGTAGTCAGATGAACAATTGGAAGGACAACTTTATAAACTTGATAATGAACCCATCTAAGTGAAGGAAATAGTGCATCTAAAGATTACGCTAGAAGTATATCTGAATATGGCCTCTTATATGTTAACCTTCTTAATTGTTGATCTTCTCTCGATTTACAATGTTATATTAGGTTGGCTTATATTTGGAATGGTTACTTCAATTTTATATCTTAAAATAAAGTTTTTAACTAGATATTGGATTGGAAAAGTCAAGGCAGAACAAGTTACAAGATAAAATTATTATTTGATACAAATCAATGGCACGACACCTTCCCAACAAGTTGAGGAGTTTGATTTTTGGGATGAAGCGTGTCTTTAACATGTACAGCCTAGAGATTCACCTCTTTAAGTTCCTTTGAATCTAATGGATCTAAATAAATATATTTAGATCGGCTTTACACTAACCTGCAATTTGAAAGAAAATATTAATTGATTTTTTACGAAGCAATGCGACATCTTTGCTTGGACCCTGATCGACATGTTAGGTATCTCAATGAAAATGATGGTTCATAAGTCTTAGGCTGGGACACAAGCTGATCAGACAATAAAGATGAAACTACTTCTTAGAAAAATTTATAATAATCTGTGAAGAACTTAAGAAGTTAATTGATACTAGATTCATCAAGGAAATAAATTATTTGGATTGATTGTCCAACATTATCCTTATCAAAAAGAGTAATAGGAAATGAAGAATATGTATCAATTTCTCGGATGTAAATAAAGTATGTATGAAAGATAGTTTCCCAACTTCAAAGGTTGACCAAATGATAGACTCAACAATCGGACACTAATTATTAAGCTTTATGGATGCCTACTTTGGATAAAATTGGATTCGGATGAATCCAGAAGACAAAAAGATAATATTGTTCATGACCGTCTAGGAAACCTACCATTACAAAGTAATATCATTTAGGTTAAAGAATATTAGAGTGACACATCAATGGATGGCAAATAAAATGTTTGAGCTGCAGATTAGGAGGAATATTGAACTATATGTCGATGACATTCTTGTTAAAAGCATACTTTTTGATAACCATATTAACAATTTGGCCGAGACAATTGAGATACCCAAAGCATACTGAATAATATTAAACCCAACAATTTAAGGTAACTTTTATTAATTCCTAGAATTCATTGTTTGACAATATGGGATAAAGGTAAATCTAGAGAAAATAAAAGTCATAATAGATATGGAACTCCCTCAAATTACTAATAAAATCTAAAGATAAACCGGAAAAATGGTTGCCATATCCCAATTTTTAACAAAGCCAACCAAAGAGTATTTCCTATTTCTTAAGGTATTAAGAGGAATAAAGACAAAGAGTTTTCGGTAGATGGATGAATACCAACAAGCTTTCTAATAATTAAAAGGATAACTAGCATATCTGCCTTTATTAACTTATCCCAAAGAGGATGAGGAATTATATTTATACCAGGCCATCATGGAAATAGTTACGAAAATAATTAGTTTTGATTTGAAAGTATCTCCCATTCTTATAGTATGAAGTGTATTGTTTAATATCACATCGAAAACGATTAGTTCTGATTTGTTAAAGTTATAAAAAATGAGTGACAAAAACAGTTAAGGACTATTGAAATCTAGTTTGTGCACAAGAAGTTGTGGTATGGGGCAATTTTTGGGCCACTTGTGCATAGGATAAATAAATACTTTTAGGACTATAACATTGTCATTCTTACTCTATAAAATGCATAGTTTAGTATAAAATTATCAGTAGTTGCATTTGATTATTTGAAGCAATGGCAATTGAGGGACAAAAATGTGACAACGACCACAAAAATCTATGTTAGCTCATGTTTACTGAAGTTGCAATGGATTTTGGGTTAATAGTTTATATTTTAAACTTATGCATTTAGGTTTATTTAATTTTCATTCTTAGACTATGATATATATTAATTAATAACATAATGGGATTTTGATTACCAAAAGTTATAATATTTGATATATGAATAAGCAACATTGGCTGTCTAGAACCCAGAATTAGAATTTGAAATTGTTTTTGTTATAGCACATATTTCCATTGAAATTGAGTATATAGTTAGGTTTGAATGGCAGTGGCATTTCCTACTGACAATATTAGCAGTTGTTATGTTTATGCTATTATTAGGATCATTCAACTTTGATTACATGAGTATGATTCTTATTAGTAATGAATGATACTTATATTATTACACGTGGCAAAGTGCTTTGTATTATACTCGATTAGATGAGCATATTATTAACTTTTTACGATCAAAGTAAAGAAAATTATATGAAAATCATATACTTTCAAAGAATATGGAACCTACGAAATATTAGTATAATCAATAGCCGCTTGTTACCAATTTTTATATCATGATGATGTTGAGATGTATTGCTTAGTATGAAAGGATACTTATAACTATGTAACTATCGTATGGTGTAATATTGAGGGATATCATAATGATAAATATTGAATTTGACATATAGGGACGATTCTTGTATTCTTTATCGGTGGAGGGAAATTGGGTGTGGTTATTCCCGTACCCTTTGTGGGAGGAGGGAATGAACATCAATGAGATAATTGTACTTTGTATGTTAGAGTTTGTATATTAGAGTCCCGATCATGAATTTGGTCACATATAAACTTGCGAGTATTAGTTATCTCATTGTACATACTGAATTAACGGGGGCAGATATATGCGATTTTTGATTCACAGTGCAAGAGAAGATTTCAGAGATTTTTTGTGATATATTATTATTATTAAAATCTCTTGAGTTTGAAATTTAATAGCATCCATAAATTTTATTTGGTAAAATTTTTAAGTTGGATTTAGTGAGATTCGAATTCTATAAAATCCATGATACTTTATTATTATTCATATTTGGAGTACACAATCCTTTATGTTGATATATAGGCCTAGGGAATCCCTCTAGTGATATTGGACCATAAGGATCCTCACCTATTATTGGTGAGATTCAAATTCTATATAATATAAAGGTTTGGTAAGATTTATTTTTATTATTGCTTTTGAGTTGTTCAAT
>JAODPA010141990.1:0-15764 GCA_025585075.1 Nepenthes mirabilis | reverse complement strand
TTACCAAAAAAAAGGTTTCTTCGTTCATAAGGCTTCCTCTTTTTTAAAGCTCATGGTACGGCTTCCAGAAAAGTGGTGCAGTTTATTAATGGCAAGGCACTAATTGAAAAAGGGATCAAATGGTCCATTGGAAAAGACCAAAATACTGTATGCTAGCTGGATAATTGAAGAGATACTTTCGTTGATTTGAAAAGTGTTGGGCTCAATTCAGAGCCAGTCTAGAAGAAAGAAAGCTCAGTCAAAGAGATACCAATCTAGCTGAACAATTGGCTAAAATCCTGTTGAAGCCCAACAGGTCTAAAGACATGGTCCACGCGGCATCTTAGGGCGACGACCAATCAACGCGTTGCAGCAGTCTACTGAGACAGCTGCAAGTGGTAGAAGTCCGCTCAAAGCACGATACCCAATAAAGAGAAGGTCAATGCTACGAGCCGTTGTACATGCTAACTTGCCAATCTGCGTGCGAGCACCGGACCAAGCAAGGTCAGCATTCGACGACGGCCTCTGAGCCATCAGAAGGGGACAACAAACACCGCTGGTTGCCGCCAACGGTCAACGACTGGCTAATCTTGGCTTGCCACATGTAGGGGATTTCCGCGCCCAGGGTTTTCCTTGAGGCCTCAGAAATCTCATCGGCTCGATGATAGAGGTCTCCGAATGACAGCCCTCCGCTGTGGCCGCAAGAGGAGCGGCCTCATCATGGATCCTTGAGGCATGTACATCCCTCCCATGTCCATTGGAAGGCGATCCAAATTCAGAAGAAGAAGACGATTACTCTATTAGAGTCGCCACAACAAAGAAAGTGAGAGAAAGACAACTGCAGAAAGGTCTGCTCCTTCAAGCAAGCAAGAGGTGTGAAATTTGGAGGGATTCTTGGCATTAAAAAGCCAAAATTCCCCTCATGAAACGGTGTCGTCAGGGTAATGGAGCACACGCAGATCACTACTGAGGTTCCTCCCTACGCAATAAATGCACCAGCAATCTTGTTCGATGTAACAAGCATTAGCATCATTTCGCCCCCAAGGCAGAATGCACCGGGAACTAGTTTCGTTTTTTATCCTCCCATCGATGGTCCCTTCCAGGATACGAGGGATGAATGCTTACCAAGGTGACCGGCAATCACCCGATGTTTGGAATGGGCTAGAGCTCGAATGTGTATGATGGCAAAAGGTTTCACCGGCCCTTGAGTCATACCACAAAGGATAGAGAGAAATGCTCGGCGACATAAAAATGAAGATAAAGGATACTGCTTTTATTCATCGAAGCTTCTTACAAAGTATAAGGTTTGCTAAAGCAAAAATGCAAAAAATAAAAATACAGCAAGGAGCAAAATGCTTGAAAGGGCGGCGCCGCCGGACGGGCTCAACTTGTGGAATATGGTCACACAGCATCACTCGAAGTCCGATCCCGCTCCCAGGTCAACGCCGCCGATGCCAATCTAACACTACGGGTGCACTGGGACCACCGTAGTAGAAGGAAAAGCATCTAGCACTGGAGTCCCAACAGGGCTGCGACTTGCTCCCATACTTCCCAGGGAGACTTTGGGTTTTGCCTCGTTTCCAAGCAGCATATATGGACTACCAGTTGCGGTTAGGGCCGGCGGCAACATGTTCAAAGGGGTAAAGCCCCATGAGAGAGCATCGTCCCTAGAGGCTGCAGCCAGTGCTAACCAAAAAGGAGGCACACGACAGCAGCGGAGTGGCTGGACCACTCTCATTACGATGAACAATCGCCCACAGAAAGGGCGTGACAACAGGCTTCAATAGCAATGCCATCTCTTTCGCACGTCCATCCGATTCCTTCATGAATCCCTGTAGGAAGCGGGGTGAGCCAAGGACTTCTCATCACTTCTTCAAAGAGTGGCTAAGCATGGACCTCCTCGCTGGGGAACTCCTCAATTTATGGACGCACCAGTGCTTGATTAGTTCCCAGGGGGCGTGGAGTTCGATGGCCGTCTATCACAGAATAGGAAAGTCATCAATGCCAAGCCAGACTACGAGATGCGAATCCTTCTCGATAGAGCTCCGAATCCTTGTGGCGCCTGAAAAAGCTGCGTATTCGCATGGGGAAAGGGGCGACGCCAAAAAGAGACAAGAGCTGGCGCATCTTGAGGAATACCACGCGGATAGCCAGCAGGACCCTCGAGGGACATGCCAAGCCATAGCATTGGGCTGTCCCCAGGCATGGGGGGGCTAGTGTTGAGTCCAATTCGGAGGTAGGCCAGGAGAAGGAAGGTCCAGTTGAAGAGATACCAGTTCAGTCGAACAACCGGCCAGAATCCCTCTGAAGCCAGAAGGCCCAAGGACACGACCCATGTGGCGTCTCAAGGCAACGACCAATTAGCACGTCGCAGAAGCATGTTGAGGCAGCTGTAGGCGGCAGAGGTCTACCCAAAGCATGATGCCCAATAAGGAGAAAGTCAACACTGTGAGCCGCTGCACACGTCAACCTGCCCAACCACTCAGGGAATCTGCGCGTGAGTACCAGACCAAGTAAGATTAGTACCTGACGACGGTCTCCGTGCTACCACAAGGTAACAACTGACACTGCTGGCTACCGCCAGTGATCAGCAACTAGCGAATCCAGGCTTGCCATATGCTGAGGATTCCCACGTCTAGGGTTTTGCTCCACGGAGCCTATAAATATCCTCTCCTTCGACAGGAGAAGGATCTTTTGCTGAACCCTGATTCGGAAACCAGATCACTAGTCCTCCCGAATCTTGATTCCCCGAAGCCTCCATCGAGCAATTTTAGTCAGCCACTCTCTGTATTGCACCCAGCGGAGCCCCACCTCCCCAAATCGCTCAACTACTGCATTCAAGCATCTTTCCATTCCCTATCGCATCATAAACTTACTTTTGCATCTCTCCATTTATTACGAAAGATAACTGACTTGAGCGTCGGAATATTTATAGTGGAAGAACCTCCCCCAAATCTCTGACCTCTTATTTGTATTTTGTATTGTATAGATTCCATGTTATCAGCGATAGAGATTGAACTGGATCTAGATCGACCTGCAGCGGAAGATTTTAAAGCTCTATAATCCATACAACAACCAAAAATTCGGGACATAATATTGGTGTCGTCTGTGAGAATACAATAAAAAATCTAAATTCTTACTCCAATATTCACTTTCTCCCACAAAAGATGGTCAACACTAGAGTGCAGGCCAGTGCCCCTTTGAGAGCACTATCGCCCACAACGATGACCCCTAAGTGGGTAGCCGTGTCGGCGAGCACCCAGGGCCCGACATGCAGAAGTTGGCTGTCGACGTCGACGTCATAAGGCAAATGCTCCAAGCGCTGTGCGCTCGGACAGGAACGTAGTGGATTGGAGCTCCCCCTCCGGGACCCCAGGCGTCAATCTCTAGGAGGGAAAAATGCAATGCGAGGGCTCCAAGGGCGAGGACCAACGGGCCTGATGATGCCAAGGCCCAAGCAACCTTAGGCAGCATGGCCCAGATGACGGCTAGGAGCCTTTCTAGTCGGGATGAGGCGGCAAAAAGCCCAGAGAGACAAAATCCCTGCAACTCCTGTAGTGACAGGAGGCCCACCATTGGACGAGAGGAATCGCACAGTGCCCGGCCACCCCGTGCGGATAGCCGCCGTGCCCCGCATGACTCGTAGAACAATTCGGAGCTCCGCCACTTCATCAACCCGAAGAGGAGCGAGCCCATCCAGCGGATAGAGGAGAAGGTAGAGAAAATATGGAACTACCTATTCAAAGGGGATTCCGGGAGATCCACACTCGACCTATAGAGCTCGCCATTTGCTGTGGATATTTGAACTCAGTCACTCCTGTTCAAGTTCAAGATGCCGATCCTGGATAGGTACGATGGAAGTACTGACCCGATGGATCACTTTAACTATTTCCGTATACACCTGTCCCTCGATGGGGTAAACGAGTTTATCATATGCCAACGTTTTTCCATAGCCCTCAAAGGGGACGCCCTGCTTTGATTCTACGGCCTCTCATCGAATTCTATCCAATCCTTTGGCGAGCTCGCTGACTGTTTTTTGAGCCAATTTTCCTCTAATCGAAGGAAAGAGAAGCAGTCCGGACACCTCATCCACCTCCGCCAGAGGTCAGAGGAGAGTCTAAAGCGGTTCTTAACCCGCTTTATCACTGAAGCCCATCGGATCTCCCAGCTCTCCGACGAGATGAAGCTCAGCACCTTCAACATCACGTTGGTAGTAAGGGATTTCTTCAAGCACCTAGCGCACCAGTGCCCCAAGACCTTCCGGGAAGTTGAGACCATTGCTCGAGCCTACATTTCGGCTAAACGAGGCTAACGAAGTAAAACATCTTGAAAGCATGGATCGCTTGACCGAGGGGTCAGTCGTTCGAAAAAAGAGGAATGGAGATGGAAGCCTCTTCTAGGAGCGCCATAAGCAATGACGGCCGGAGCCAAGGGCTAAGAGAGAGTACAAGCCGGTGGCTCTGATTCTCCTAAATGATACGTGCTCAAACATCTTGATACAAATTAGGGAAGAGAAGTTCTTAAAGTGGCCCAAAGCGTCGAAGAACCCCGAGGTAGGAGACCAGATGAAGTACTGTCACTTCCATCGGTCTTTGGGGCACAGTACTGAAGACTGTCGAACCCTCCAAAAGGAGATGGAAGACCTAGTCTACCGTGGGCACCTCACACGGTTCTTGAAGGGCTCGGGGCAGGCTCTCGGGGCTCTTAAAGGTGAAGCAAGTGAGCTGCCAATGAACTGTACTATTACCGATGTGATCAACATGATTTCCAGCAGGCTGGCAATGAACAGCCGGCAGGGACAGCATGAGCATGCTTCCAGCAGCAAGAGGGCACGAGTAGAGGTTAGGGATGATATCATTAGCTTTAGTAGCGATGATATGACGCATGTAACCCCCTTATTTCGATCCTCTTATTGTATCAGATCTCGTTTCAAATTGTACGACTGACTACCTATTGAAATGAGTCTTTATTGACAATGGAAGCCCTAAAAATTTATTTTATCTTGATACATTTTTTAAACTTGGGTTGAAAAAGAACCGGATGAGAATAGCCGAAGGACCCCTATATGGTCTGGACAACGAGCCCGTGTCCATGCTGGGGAAATCTAGCTAGAGATTACGATGGAAACTTACCCACGCATTGCCACGTAAGAGTTAACGTTCCTTGTCATTGACCTACCATCCATTTACAACGCCATCTTGGGCAAACCGTTCCTGACCACCTTTAGGGCTATAATGTCGATCCCTCATCTCAAGATGAAGTTTCCAACCCCATGCGGGGTGGGAAAAGTGTTAGGCGATTAGATGGTAGGACGGACATCCTATCTGTCCCAGGTCGCACTCGCCGCACTAGACCGACTAGCCGAAGATCTAGACTTTCGCGACGAAGCGACATTACAATAAGCCTAGTCGGGAGAGGCGACCGAGAGGGTCCCTCTGAACCCTGCTGAACCTGAGAAGTGCATACATATCAGCGACTCCCTACCTCGAGCGGACCGAGATCAACTGATAAACTTCCTTCAGAGAAACTCTGACGTCTTCACATGGGCTCCAGCCGACATGCTTGAGATACCAGTCAGAGTAATGGTTCACAAATTGGATCTCGATCTAGGTCACAAAATAGTCAGGCAAAAGCACCAGAATCATTCCGTCGAGAAACTCATAACCGTGAGAGAGGAAGTGAAGAAGCTGTTGGATGTCGGGTTCATAAGGGAGGTTCAATACCTGGATTAGCTGTCCAATGTTGTGCTCGTGAGGAAGAGCAACAAAAAATGACAAATGTGTGTCGACTTCACCGACGTGAACAAGGCCTGCCTGAAGGACAACTTCCCACTTCCCCAGGTCGATCAATTGGTAGACTCTACGTTCGGACACGAACTCCTAAAATTTATGGACGCCTATTCAGGTTACAACTAGATTAAGATGGATTCGGACAATGAGGAGCATACCTCCTTCATAAGTGACTAGGGGACATATTGCTACAAGGTCATACCCTTTGGCCTCAAGAATGTTAGAGCAACCTACCAGCGACTCACGAAAAAAAATTTTGAAGCCCAAAATAGACAAAACATGGAGGTGTATGTCGATGACATGCTCGTCAAAAGCAAAGCTGCCAACGAACACATTCGCGACCAAGAGGAGACCTTCGAGGTGCTCTGGACTTATAGGATGAAGCTCAACCTGATTAAGTGCACGTTCAAGGTAACTTTCAAAAAATTCCTAGGCTTCAAAGTGTCTCAATGCGGCATTAAAGCAAACCCAAAAAAATCTGAGCTATCCTTAACATGAGCCCACCGCGGACAGTGAAGGAAGTCATGAAACTTACGGGGCAACTCGCAGCCCTATCATGTTTCCTATCCAAGTCCATGGAGAAGTACTTGCCATTCTTCAAGGTGCTTTGAGGAATGAAAGCATCTCGATTCAGATGGACAAGTGAATGTGAGGTTGCGTTGCAAGAGCTAAAAATGTATCTTGTCAGTCCACCCCTTTTAAGCTCACCTTTGGAAGGCGCGGATTTGTACCTCTATTTGGCAGTATCGGGCACTACCCTGAGCTCAGTACTCATCCGAAAACACAAAGACGTGCAACGACCCATGTACTACGTGAGCAAGGTACTAACGAACGTGGAGTCCCACTATCCTCACACCGAGAAGATCGCTTTGGCTCTCATCTACTCCGCACAGAAGTTGAGGCCATACTTCCAAGCACATCGGATCGTGGTATTGACCAATCAACCCTTGAAGGCGATACTCCAAAAGCTCGAGACATCCGGACGGTTGGTCAAGTGGGCTATAGAGTTGGGCGAGTTTAACGTGGAGTTCCAATCACGGTCGGCCCTCAAGAGCAAGGCATTGGAAAACTTTGTCGTCAGGTGGCGACCCTAGCTCAAGACGCCACAAACCACTCGAAAAGTTCAGGCAAGCCAGGCCCTCCTGTGTGGGCCCTGAATATCAATGGATCACCCACCCAGATAGGCAGCGGGGCCAGAGTTGTGCTCACCACTCCGGATGGAATGGAGATTAAGTACTCCGTCACGCTCGCCTTCCTAGCTACCAACAATACCGTAGAGTATGAAGCCCTTCTTGCATGGCTCAGGTTGGCTAAGGAATTATCTGTGACAGCTCTTGTTGTGCGCAGTGACTCGGAGCTGGTGGTAAACCAAATCCAAGGAGCCTTCGAAGCCTTGAACTCCCAGCTCGCCAAGTACTAGACCAAGGCAAAATCTCAGATCCTGGCATTTGAGAGCTTCGAAATCGAGCACGTTCCGAAGCTTGAAAACTGGAAGGCAGACCAGTTGGTCAAGGACGCGGCGGCCGGATCCCCGGAACAGTACATCAGCTGTATGCGAGAAGTCCTCGCCTCCCCAGGCATGGACGGCCCAGATCGAGAAGTGCTGTGGGTGAGCGAAGGTGACAATTAGATGACACCGTACTACAGATACCTGATGGATGGGATGCTTCCGGTGAACGGCGAAGAGGCCAAGCGGATAAGGAAGACGGTGGGCTAGTATGCAATCATCGACGGTAGATTATACCAGCGAGTGTATTCAACTCCATACCTGAAGTGCCTTACTCCGGAAGAAGCTAAGTACGCGTTAAGCGAGGTTCACCTCAACATTTGTGGCTCACACGTTGGAGAAAAAAACCTCGTGTTCAAAATCATGCGATAGGGTTTGTTCTGGCCCACGATGAAGAAAGACACCATGGACTTTGTTAGGAAGTGCGAAAGCTACCAGGTTCATGGAAAGACAACCCATTGGTCGCATACGAAGGTACACAACCTGTAGTCCCCATGGCCATTCGCGCAATGGGGACACAACATTTTAGGGCCAATGCCCTTGGCCTCCGAGTAAAGGAAGTTTCTTATTATTAGTATCGATTACTTTACCAAATGGGTCGAAACGACTCTCGTGGATTTTTCCGCCAGAGTATCGTTTGCTGGTTCAAAATTTTTGAGATCATAATGACTAACAACGGAACCCAATTTACCGACAAGCGATTCACCAAGTACTGTGCGAGCTTGCGCATCAGCTTGGTCCACACATCTATAGCGTATCCTCAAGCTAACGACCAAGTCGAAGTCACCAACCGAATGCTGCTACACGGACTGAAGATCAAGCTAGAAGACATAGGCGGCTCCTGGGCTGATGAGTTATCCTTTGTGCTTTGGTCGTACCACACGAGCCCATGGAATCCCACGAGAAAGACACCCTTCAACCTTTGTTACGGGGCAAAAGTGGTCATCCCTGCCGAAGTGGGACTCCCTAGCTTGGGAGTCGAATGTTTCGACCCTGCCACCAACTTTGGAAGACTTAGGGAATGCCTGGACCTGCTTTTGGAGGTCCATGACGTGGCCCGCCTAAGGACGGCGGCCTACTAGCAGCACATCGCTCAGTACTACAACAAGTGGGTGAATGCTCGCCCACTCGAGGTTGGGGACCTGGTTGTCCGAAGCATGGAGGTAGTAGGAAAAACTGCTAGTAGGAACAAACTCTCACAAAGTTGGGAGAGGCTGTTCCTTGTCTCGGCGATCGTCCGGAACGTAGCGTACAAGCTATACACCCAGGGCGGCAAGCTATTCCCTAGGATCTAGAACGTGACCAACCTGAAGAAGTACTATCAGTAATCTGACCTCGACGACAGGTAAGGAGTGCAAACACGATAAGGGGTTCTTGTACATGAATCGCATTTTTTATTAATAAAATTATTGCTTTTGTATCTCTGTGTGGCTGATCATGTGAATGCATGCATGTTTGTCATTCCAAGAACGAAACGGTCTAGACTACCCCTAAGTCGAGAGGACCTTTGTCCACCCGTAAACCAAAACCCTGGCTCCGTGCTGGGCGGCCCTAAAGCGGTTGTACGCAAACTTCACCCCCACGCCTAAGGGCCCTAAATGGCCGCAAAACCTTGGCTCCTCGCCAAGCAGCTCTAAAGCGGTCGTATGCAAACTTCAGCCCCATGTCGAAGGGCCCTAAGAGGCCACACAAACCCTTGCTCCGCGCTAGGTGGCCCTAAAGCGGTTACACGAGAACTTTGGCCCTGCGCTGAAGGGCCCTGAGTGGCCACAAAACCTTGGCTCCGCGCCAGGCGATCCCAATGCAATTGAACCCGAACCTCGGTACTGCATCGAGCGACCCAGGTTGTCAAAACACAAGGCCTGGGCCTAAACAGCAGGCGTGCTACGACCTTCTCAGAAGGAGAAAGCACCATCAGTCAACAACGGTTGTAGGCTAGGACCATGTGCATGGGAGTGACGATGCCTTAAGCGAGACTAAGCATCAAAATGATACCGTGCGCACGAAGGCCTAAGACCTGGAGTCCAACTGCTATGGCTTGAAAACCCAGTTGGCCCTCGTGTGGCTCAACCGAGCGTGTGACAACATCCACCACAATTGACTAAGCATCCCATTATGCGCAAGATGTGACGACATTCTTAGACGAAGGACGAGTACAACGCAAGAAGACTCCAGATTTGAGCCTTGGTGACGATAGTTAAAGAGCTTAGTCGTAACCAGATAGACTGCAGAGCTAAAGAAGACAACAGGAAAGTTGAAGTTCAAAAAGCTGAAGGAAAAATGTATTTCATTAACCTCATGTGCTGAATACTACAATGTCATTAGCAAGTAACAAAAAAAAGGGGGAAAGAAACTATGCAAAGGCCCATGTTGCCCTAAGGATTCGAAGGTCCAGCTGCCTCCGAAAAGTCGGTAAAGAGGGAGCTTGTAGAACCGCCATCATTCCTCAGATCAAGGATCCCCACGGGAACACTTGGGTATGCAGCGGAGATGATTCGACGATATAGGCGGATGCCATCTCAGTATCTGGTCTCCAAGACCCAAGCCATTTCCTTCGGAGAAAGGCGGGCCCTAAGGTCCGCGAGGGTGTGAGAGCTTAGCACCTCTAGTTCGGTGATTCAGCCCTTACCGACCTAAAGCTCCCTCGTCAGCTGTTCGACCTCTTGTCTCGGTGCAGCAATCTCTGCTTCCGCCCGCTGGGCCGCTTCCCATTCGGTTTCCTCCAGGACACTGCTGAGGAGCTCGTCCGTGTGGGAGGATGCCACCTGGAGGGAGCGCATCTCCTCCAGAACCAGCAATGGAGGGACAAAAGAGAAAGTAAGGAGCTAGGAAACCTCAGCATACACATTGACAAGAGGATGCGATGCTCAGAAGAGTAATACCTAAGCAAAGGACATGATCAATCTCCTAGAAGTAACTCCGAATGCAAGCAAACTCGAGGGCTCTGACGGCCAGGCTGCCTCCTCCATGCCTGGGGGCTCTGGCAACCAAACCGCCTCCTCCACAGGATTGGCCGAATCCAGCACCGCCAGAGATGGCGAGACGACGATGCGCTCCCGCTACAGCATCGTCTCTGTCTGACCGGCGTCCTAGAGCATCTCGACTGCAGGAACGTAGACGTCTCGCCCTCATGCACCGACTTCCTCAATAGTGGTCAAACCCCGGGAGAGTGGCTCAGGCGATGCCCTAGCCAGCGAACCCGTAGCCTCCAGAACCTTTGTGGGTTCCGGTGCTTGCCCTAGGCCATCTGTCTCTGTGACCTCAGCAAACTCAGGCACTCACTCTGGCTCACCAACCTCTAAGGTCCCTACATGCTCTGGCACGTCCATCTCAACCTCCTCGATGACTACGACGGATGCCCCTGCTGCTCGAGGTCAAAAGAGGGGCTCAGCGATGACTCCCCACCGGAGGCTAACTCGATTAGTGGAACTCCATACTCCGTCAAGGCAACAGCGGGAATTGGGGAACGCTCAGCCACTCCCTCCGAAGACAATAACTCCTACACCTGCTCAAAGGTAGCAGCCCCGGCAGATGTAGCCGACTTAGTGGCCAGCCTCAGTGATCTCCGCATGGAGGTTCCCCCAGCAATCCTCAACCTCTTTAGGAAAGCCTCCTCCTCTTCTTCAAAGGAGGACCCCGAAGACAATGACGAGCTACTCTCCTCGGGAGCCTCCCTCGAGGGCTCCTGAAGGACAAGGGCTCAGGATTTCTTCTTCTCGGCTGCGGCGTTGCCCCAATCGCATGGCGGCTCCCACTTGGTGGCAACGAAAGCTTGGGGAGACAGATAGAACTCCTGCTTCAAGAACGTTTCCATATTCTCGCAGATTAGGTCAAGCAGTTTCTTCTCCTTGTTCAGCTCTTCCGCGCTTATATCTCCTCAGAAGAAGTCACTCACTGGACCCCATGTGTTAGGAATCTCCCAATCTACCAGTTCCCTCAAATAGAAGAAACGGTTCATTCAATTCTTCACCGAGTCAGAATTTATCCCCCAAAAATGGAAGCCGACACGGGAGATATCGTACCCAGTCTTCCAACTTCGTGAAGTGGAAGATCACTTTTATTGAACTCGATCTGAACGGATTGGGATTGAGGCGGTCGAAGACGCACAGGGTGACCAAGTATCTGAGCGCGTTGGGGTGGGGTCGAGCGACGGGAACCCCCATCTTGTCAATCACCTTGTACAGATCGACCGACATCGGAAAGTGAAGCCCACCTCTTAGATGGTGTTCGTAGATGGTGATGAAGCCCTCTGAGGGTGCATTCGCCCTTCCATCTTGGCCGGGGGAACGGTAGTCCAATTCGCTGGGAATACCATACTCGACCATCAAAGCCGCGACAGCACTCGACGTCAAAATAGAATAGATTTTGCCATTTCTTTGGCGGATTGCGTGAGAAGAAGGGAGAGAGCTTCTCTTCTTGGCTGTGGTCCACTTAACTCAAGAAAACGCAAAGAGTGGGAAGTAGGGAAAGACGCTATTTAAATAGGAAACACCTGGGAACCGAAAAGGCATCGTGCGGAAAACACAATGGCCACCCTGAATGATGGTCGTGACACATGCTGATTCAGCAGCGTGCCGCAAGTCCCTCGAAGCGGCTTATCATGGTGTCTGACAAACTGTCATCTCACCATCGCTGCAGCCATCTGCCAGAATCTTGGTAGTTATGCCAGCATTTAATGTGGCAATTCTAGCCATTTGAAACAACGGTGCTGCTCATCCCAAAGTGTGAAGCCAGAAGGAGGAACGAGTCATTCGCACATGGCAAATGGAAATATGTGCATTGCTCAAATTAGTAACGAAATTTTATTAAGTATTTTTACTAATTAAGTTTCTTTACAAGGAAAGGCAACCAGCGGCCGCCAGATACAATTACTCATCTCCTTCTGACTCTGAGGGATCGGAAGCCTCAAACTCTGCTAGCTTCGAGCGCGTCCTAGAGCCTGAGTTTCGGGAGTCAAGAAGGTCGATGCGAAAGCTTGGTACTTCTAGCGAAGCTATCCTCCGACTCAACTGGCTGCCTTCCCGGAATCTTCCCTCCAATAAGGGAGCCAGCTTCTCCGACTTGATTCTCGACCTCAGCTCCACCTCCTATCGTGCGCGAGTGTCTTACGCCTCCCTGAGCCGCGCCTGACTCAGCTCGAGCTCCTTCTAGAGAGAAACGATCCGGTTTCGAGCCCCCATGTTTGCGTCAGCCTGTTGCGACACTCTCGCCTCAGACTCTAACTAGGCTCGCTCGAAGCGTGCTGCACGTGCCCATGCCTGCTCGATCTCTCCTACGGCAACCTGCACCTTGGCTTCGATGCCTTCCACCACTTTGAGGATGTGACTAAGCGACAGGCGCGCGTCTCCAGGCCTCTAGTGCTGTGAGGAGGTGGACACCTTGTCCAATTCGAAGCCCGGTGGAGTGCTCATAAATCTCATCGGCCTGATGATAGAGGTCTCCGAATGATAGTCCGCTGCGGCCGCAGGAGGAGCGTCCTCATCATGGATCTTTGAGGCCTGCATGTCCCTCTCAGGTCCATCGGAGGACGATTCAAATTCAGAAGAAGAAAACAATCTCTCCATTAAAGTCGCAGCAACGAAGAGAGTGGGAGAAAGGCAACTGCAGAAAGGCCTTCGCCTTCAAGCGAGCAAGAGGTGAGAAATTTGGAGGAATTCTTGGCATTTAAATAGCCAAAATCCCCCTCTATGAAACGGTGTTGTCAGGGTAATGGAGTGCACGCAGGTCACTCTTGAGGTTTCTCCACGTGGCAGCACCCTAAAGTATCGTGCCTTTTCAAAGGAAACCATTATGACGTGATGACCCCTCGGTGCGCTACGCAATAAATGTGATAGCAATCTTGTTCGATGTGACAACCGTCAGCATCATTCCGCCCCCCAAGGTGAAGCACGCCAGGAACTAGTTCCTTTCTTGATCCTCCCGTAGACGGTCCCTTCCCGGACACGAGGGACAAACACCAACCAGGGCGACCGACAATCACCCGACATTTGGAACGGGCCAGAGCTCGGATGTGTATGGCGGCGAGAGGCCCAATGGCCCTTGAGTCATACCACAAAGGACAGAGAGAAATGCTCAGCCACAGAAAAATGAAGATAAAGGGTATTGCTTTTATTCATCGAAACTTCTTACAAAGTACAATGTTTGCTATAGCAAAAATACAAAAAACAAAAATACAGCAAGGAGCAAAATGCTTGGAAGGGCGGCACCGCCAAACAGGCTTAACTTGTGGAATATGATCACGTAGCATCACCCTAAGTCCAATCCCACTCCCGGGCCAACGATGCCAATGCCGATCCAACACTGCGGGCACACCTGAACCGTCGCAGTAGAAGGAAAAGCATGTAGCACGGGGTCCCAATAGGGCTGCGACTTGCTCACATACTTCCTAGGGAGACTTCAGGTTTTGCCCTCTTCCCAAGCAGCATATACGGACTACCAATTGTAGTTGGGGCCAATGACAACGCATTCGAAGGGGCAAAGCCCCATAAGAGAGCAGGCACCGTCCCTAGCAGCTGGAACCGATGCTGACCAAAAAGGAGACACACGAGAGAAGTGGAGTGGCCAGACCACTCTCATTACGATGAAGAATCGCCCACAGAAAGGGCGCGACGACAGGCTTCAGCAGCAATGCCATCTCTTTTTCACGTCCATCCGATTCCTTCACGAATCCCTGCAAGAAGTAGGGCAAGCCAATGACTTCGCATCGCTTCTTCGAAGAGTGGCCAAGCATGGACCTCCTCTCTGGGGAACTCCTCAATATATGGACACGCCAGTGCTTGACGAGTTCCCAGGGGGCACCGAGTTCAATGGCCGTCTATCACGGAATAGGAAAGTCATCAATGCCAAGCTAGACTGTGAGACATGAATCCTTCCTAACAAAACTCCGAATCCTTGCGGCGCCTGAAAAGGCTGCATATTCGTATGGGAAAAGGGTGATGCCATAAAGAGACAAGAGCCAGCGCATCTCGAGAAATGCCACACGGATAGCCAGCTGGACCCTCGAGGGACATGCCAAGCTAAGAAATTGGGCCGTCCCCAAGCATGAGGGCTTGTGTTGGGTCCACCTCGGAGGCAGGCTAGGAGAAGGAAGGCCCAGTTGAAGCGATACAAGTCCAGTCGAGCAACTGGCTAGAATCCCTCTGAAGCCTAACAGGCCCAAGGACACGGCTTACGCAGCATCTCAGGCCAGTGACCAATTAGCGTCGCAGTAGCCTGCTGAGGAAGTTGTAGGCGGTAGAAGTCTGCCCAAAGCATGATGCCCGATAAAGAGAAGGTCAATACTGTGAGCCGCTGCACACGCCAACCTACTCAGCCGCTCAGCCAATCTACGCGCGAGCACCGGACCAAGCAAGGTCAGTACCTGACGACAGTTTCTATGCTACCACAAAGCGACAACTAACACCACTGGCTGCCGCCAACGATCAGTGACCTGCAAATCTTGGCTTGCCACATGTCGGGGATTCTTGCGCCCAGGGTTTTCCTCTATGGAGCCTATAAATATCCTCTCTTTCGACAAGAAAAGGATCTTTGGCTGAATCTTGATTCCGGAACCTGATCACTGGTTCTCCCGGATCTTGATTCCCCGAAGCCTCCATCAAGCAATTTTAGTGAGCCACTCTCTGTAATGCTCCCAGCGGAGCCCAAACTACCAAAATCGCTCAACTACTGCATTCAAGCATCTTTCCATTCCCCACCACATCATACACTCACTCTTACATTTCTCCATTTATTGCAGAAGATAACTGACTTGAATGTCGGAGTGTTTATGATGGGAGAACCTCTCGCTGATTTCTGACCTCTTGTTTGTAGTTTGTACTGTGTAGATTTCAGGTTATCAGCGACGAAGATCAAATTTAATCCAGAGCAACCTGTAGCGAAAGATTTGAAGGCTCTTTAATCCATACAATAATCAGAAACCCGAGATGCAATAAAAACCTAAGACAATAATTTCAACAAGCTCATGATTGCAAAATTCACTCTTCCTGAGAGTAAGGAATTGGGAGTCGATTAGGGATGCATTTTAGATTTTAGATTTTTTTTTATAGATTTTATACATATTTGATATATTATTTAATAGTTCATTAGACAATGCATAAATCTTGATTTGATCAAAGGAAATTATTGAGTGGCACATGAAAAACATCTGAACCAATCATGTGAGCCATTCTCTAGGTCAGAGGTGCTTGATGAACACTCAAAATAGCACATACGTATTTTATCTAGTTTGAGGGGTGCCTGGGCGCTATTGGTATTGTAGCTCGTGCATGATATGTATCTAATGGGTGTTCATATATCATTTCTAATATTAAATTGTCTTGACATGAATTTATAGTATTTATTGTAATTTTTTAGTTATTTGATTGCCAACACAATGAGAAAAAGAAGAAAAATAAAAGTTTACTCATTCATTTGAGTTCTGAATTATATTTTATTTTTTACCAACTTTAGGTACATTATTTTTATCATTATGATGGACATTTTATTAGTCA
>JAODPA010141979.1:0-15764 GCA_025585075.1 Nepenthes mirabilis | reverse complement strand
TAATAATAAAACGCAGAAGGAAAGAACGGGAGTTCGAGGAAACAGAAGTAAAGGAGAGGAGAGAGAGAGGGAGCCGGCCGGTAGAGAGAGAAAGAGGATAAATGAGGTTCCTAGGTCCAATTTCGAGCACGAGCCAGTTAAAAAAGTAATAAATCAGGTCGAAACAAGTGTACTCTTACCCTCTTTGTTCTCTCTTTTGATTTTTATTCATATGATGTGTCCAAAGAATCCTACCTCTTCCAACCAGAATTCGCACTTTTTTAATTTAGCGAACAACCGATGCTCCCTAAGAATCTGAAGTGTAGTGCGTAAGTGTTCCTCGTGTTCCTCAGAGCTTTTCGAGTACACCAGGATATCATCAACAAATACGATCACGAACTTGTCCAGGCATGGTTGGAAAATTCGATTCCTCAGATCCATAAAAACAGCCGGAGCATTAGTCAACCCAAAAGGCATTACTACAAATTCATAATGCCCATACCTGGTTCGAAACGCCGTCTTTGCTATATCCTCCTTGCTGATTCGAAGTTAATGATATCCGGATCTAAGATCGATTTTTGAAAATATGCAAGCTCCTTGTAACTGATCAAGGAGATCATCAATCATTGGTAGAGGATATTTATTCTTGATGGTGATTTTGTTTAATTCCCGATAATCCACACATAATCTCATGGTCCCGTCCTTCGGATCTAAGATCAATTTTTGAAAATATGCAGGCTCCTTGTAACTGATCAAGGAGATCATCAATCCTCGGCAGAGGATATTTGTTCTTGATGGTGATCTTGTTTAATTCCCGATAATCCACACATAATCTCATGGTTCCGTCCTTCTTTTTAACAAAAAGAACAGGAGCTCCCCATGGCGACACACTTGGCCGAATGAAACCCTTATCTAGCAACTCCTGTAGCTGCTGTTTCAACTCTTTGAGTTCAGCCGGTGCCATTCGATAGGGTGGTTTGGATATTGGTGCCGAACCTGGTATTAACTCTACACCAAATTCTATCTCACGCTGGGGCGGCAAACCAGGTAAATCATCGGTGAATACATCTTCAAATTCTTTAGCAATTGAGTCATAGGCATAGCAATCTGAGAGAAATTCTCTACAAAGCGCCTGTAATATCCTGCCATACCTAGAAAACTCCTAACCTCAGTCACCGAAGCTGGTCTGCTCCAACTCGTAACAGCCTCTATTTTCTTAGGATCCATAGAAATGCCACCATCAGAAGTCACATGTCCTAAAAATATCACCTTCTTGAGCCAGAACTCACACTTACTCAGCTTGGCATACAATTTCTCATCACGGAGCACTTGAAGTACCTTCCTCAAATGAATTTCGTGCTCCTCATGGTCGTTCGAATAAATCAAGATATCATTAATGAATACCACCACAAATTTATCCAAGTACGGCTTGAAAATCCTATTCATCAAATCCATAAAAGTAGCTAGAGCATTTGTAAGGCCAAAAGGCATAACAAGAAATTCATAATGGCCATAACGTGTCCGAAAAGCTGTTTTAGCTATATCCTCCGGCTTGATCCTCAATTGGTAATAACCGGACCTCAAATCAATCTTTAAAAATGCTTGAGATCCTTGCAACTGATCAAACAAATCATCAATACGCAGTAGAGGGTATTTGTTTTTAATCGTGACCTTATTCAATTCACGATAGTCAACACACAACCGCAAAGATCCATCTTTCTTCCTTACGAACAGCACCGGTGCACCCCAAGGAAATACACTCGGTCTGATAAAACCCTTATCTAACAGCTCCTGTAACTGTAACTTCAACTCCTTCAATTTAGCCGGAGCCATACGATAGGGGGATTTAGAAACTGGGCTAACACCAGGAACAGTGACAATCTCAAACTCGATTTCCCAGTGTGGAGGCAATCCAGGTAACTCCTCTGGAAATACATCCTTAAAGTCACAAACAGTCAGGATATCCTTCGTCGGCACACTATGACTTCCAGTAGTGCAGGCATATGCCAAATAAGCTCTACATTCACTTCTCATCAAGTGCTTAGCATGTAGAGCAGAGATCAACATAGGTGCCCCCTTTTTCTTAATGCCCTAAAATAAAAAGGGCTCCATCCCAGGAATGTTAAAACAAACCCGCTTCAGAAAATAGTCAATACTGGCATGGTATTTAGCCAGCCAGTCCATTCCTTCCACCTCTTCTACTTGCCATCCTATAATCAAGGTAAACACAAGACTATAAGGATAAGGATTCAATAGAATAAGAAGGAGATATTCAACAACTTTAAGGAATTTCTATCCAAGCATAAGAATCAATCTCTTAAGGGTCCTAACCATCTTAACTTCCTCTGCTTATTCCTACAGAAATTCTATTTAGAGATTCAATCCCGTCAAGACAGGAACATGATTAATGGTACTTAAATATAGGGCAAGACTTCTGCAGAAATTTCGGCAGAGTCTCCTTTATAACAGGATGAAAAACCCAAAAGACAACCTGTATGATTATCCAATACAAGCATACAACTATCAATTATCCATAAATCTTCCTACAACAAGCATTCACAGGATCACATGTGCCATCTATGGCATAAATCTATAAAAGCATTAAACACACAAACAGTTTAATAATGAGATGTCGTATAGGACCTATAAGTAAATCCAGAGTTTAGAGCGGAAGTAAACTAGTATCCTGCAGAAGCATAGCTTTTCTTTTACAGTCATACATAGCATATGATTTCATTTTTAAAATCCACACGTTCTAAAACATCAATAACCATAAGATCAGTATACAAAAATCACATTTCTAATTAAGCCTTTACATCAACAGGCTCTTCCAAAATAGCTCCAATGCTACGGTCCTCAAAAAGTCTTCAAACAACTCCTCTCGGTTTACTCTTTTTCGTTAGGTAGTAACTCTACTGTCTCATCTGGAGGGGGGAAAAATAACAAAACAGTGAGCTGAGGCCCAGCAAGGTACAAGCACATGAGCAGTAAAACGATGATGCAGAACGGTCATGTAACTATGCATAAACAGAACGATTAATCAGAATGCAGTCTAAGAAATAGAGAAAACATACCTTGACAGTACTATACTTCAGAATTAGAAATCAGTAATCAGCGTATAGTGTTCAGTAAACAGCAAACATCTATGATACTCAGCAAACGGTAAACAATACTTCAAAATCGGTATTCGGTAAGGTAAACGGTAAACAGTACATATCATATCGGTAAACAGTATTTCATATTCGACAATCGGTACTTCATATTCGATAATCGGTACTTCGTATTCGGTAATCGGTACTGTAATTTAACATATCAGTAAAACAGTAAACAGTACTTCATAACATATCAGTACAGACCCTGTAGTATACTCTACTAGTTGAGGGGGCGAATAATCGAGAATAGATTGTGTTCACTCCACACAATCTAAGGTCGGTAACTGTCATATGAGTATCCCATCTCACGGGATAGGTACGGTATGCCCCCCGAAGGTAGGCCGATAATGGTAATTCCTCCTGACTGTAACGCCCCGAGGGCAGGGCGGATCACAAATAACTCCATGGATAGAGTTATCCTCGATTACCACCGAAAAGTCCTAAGGCATGTCGGAGAACCTATTCGGACTGTAGTTAATCCCGGGTCCTAAAATAACTATAACAAAAATCATCTCTTTATCGAGAACCCCTTTTTCGAAATCAGACTTTCACAATACCCTTTCAGAAATTCCTTAAATTTACATGGAAATTTCGTCGGTACAGGTCGGTACATATTTTCGGAAACAAATTATACTAGAAGCTACATTTCAATATCAATTAACTTTCATATAACAGAAGCTACGGTTAAAAGTCAACAAAACCTCTTCATTTTCGTACATAGGGCTTCGCCAAAACCTTCGGACTCAAATTGGTCTATTACATGTACATATTTCATGAAATCAATGTCATCGATGCCATGGATATACATTAAAACATGCAATTTACTCAATCTACATAACATTTTCGAGCTAGGGTTTCATCACATGCTTTTCAAGAGAAATTGAACACCATTTTCATGCTCATTCATGAAATAGAAGCCAAATCTTACAATAAACATGGATAAACACAAAATCTAACCGATTAATCGAAGAAAATATACTTCATGTACTTCAATCATGCAACATCAACATTTTAGAGCATTTTTAACGGTTTTAAAGCATGAGAAATTAGTACAGTGAAAAACGGCGTCCGAAGTACACTTGCCTTGACGCGGGCTTTCACCTTTATAACTGACTCACGGATGGATTTGGACTCCCGGGCTTTGTTCTCTACCCTTCTCTCACTAGAAACGGTGCTCTCTCTGTCTCCTCAAAGCCTAAAATCGTGTTAAATGAAAAGGAGAGAGCTGGGTGCGCTTTTATATATCACGCAGTCGCTCGAGCGCCTCTCGAGCAGCCAGCAGGCGGCAGGGCTTCGGGTAATTTTTGCTCGAGCGAAGCTCAAGCGGCCAGTGGGCGGGGGTGGTTCTGGAATTTCGGCTCGAGCGCGACTCAAGTAGCCATCAGGCAGGCTACATTCTATTAAATACGCCCAAGCGGCCAGTGGGCGAGGGTCGAGCGGCGGTGCTACTGGATTTTTCACTTGCTGCAGCCGAACGGCGCATGCTGCAGCCGCTCAGGTGCATAGCAGGCGCCGTTCGGCTGCTTGCTGAACTCAGGCGATTTCCTACTTTTTGCTTTCAACTAACACTTGTTCATCACATGCTTAGCCTCTTAATGATATTAATCATCTTAATTACATCTAGTTATCATGCTTTCGGTTCCGGGTCCTTACACTTATATGGGTCCTAGATGGTATCTGTGATCCTGTGTTTGTGTGTTATGTTATAACTAGATTAGTTGTGTGCATGTACTAAGTTACGGTACAGGCTGTTTATTTCTGTCCTGACAGACGGAATCAATTGAGAAAAAAAATCCTTTCCCTCACAAATAACCTCCGTCAATCATAATAATAGACTAGTATTCCTAATTAAAATTATTATGTTCTGCAAAAAATTAGGCAGAGTTTCGTTCGTAAATTGAGCATTTGCCAAAATACAAGCACCTGTAAATCAATACTGCAGGACAATCTACACAATCCACAAAAAAGACCAGAAGTCTCAATACTCAACATGATACACAGGATCTAATCGTCACATCAATAGAGGTGGCACCGACAACATAACTCCAGTATAATGCCGGTGGAGAAGGATGCCAATTAGGTACCTCGATCATAACCACAATAAGAAAGACCTACGGAAGCATAAACACTACAATATATAGCGAAATCTGATCCATCATTCATCCATACAAAATATCAGTAATTACCACCATACATGTCTTATATAGTTTACAAAAGTACAACAAAATTCCTATTTTCTACATAAAATCAGCTAAGTCCCAGTCCCTAGCCCTGTGTGCAATATCATCTATCTATCACACTTCTATGGCCTATCTCGTCTCGTCGGGTATCAATGCGTTCACACCTGAAAGATATACAGCAAGAGTGAGCGTACAGCGCAACAAATGAAATCATACATCACTAACTACAGGCAGGTAAAATTGAAAGTAATAACTGGCTAAAAATTCATATACTCAGGACAAAGGGAAATATGAGAGGAAGAGAACATCTGGAATTATCTAGTCCACGTGTTTACACCAGTTACGTTTTATTTGCTTTCATTATTACTGTTAATCTTTGCGGACCCCGGAGCCAGTAAGTCATACTAGCCAACGATGTGAGAGAATGGGGAAAGGAATGTGTTCGCTACACATTCTAAAGAAGGCTACATTTTAGGTCTATAGCACTCGACCATCGTCTACATTTTAGGTCTGCAGCACTCGACCCTTGGCTACATTTTAGACCTACAGCACTCGGCCATCTCAATCTCCCCATATCCCTGGAGGACCAGGGCAATCCTCGTTCTTTCACAGTAGTATTCTAAAGTGTACTCTAAATATCACCCGCCCCCAGGAGTAACCGGAGTATTCCTTGGGTTTCCATTGTGATATACATGGTAAGCTAGAGGGTACTACCCCTATGAACTATGGTCCTAATTTCAAGATTCACCTTCTCCTTGAGGGAAGATCCACCACAGTTCCATTGCATTTTCGAATCGAGAAATCACATTTCCATCACGTATCTCCATCTAGGAGATCAAATCCCCAATATCGTGCCTTGCGGATTTCCCTCTATTTACTTACTCGGTTCCTTTCTTTCTTTGGAACTAAAATCTTTTAACCATTAATTCAAGCTCGCAAGAGAGTTTGATTTTACTTACCTTCGTTGGTCAAATACCACCTTAGAAGCCTCTGGGATGCATTCCCTTGCTTTCGGTGCACAATTACATATTTTTAGGGCCTACAATTTGACACAAACATTTAGTCATAAGTTCCATCACAATTGAATAGAGCTAAAGCATGCACATTTACATTTCATTCTTGGGTGAATAGTGTCAAGCTGCTTTTAGAGGGCTTGGAAGCCGCAAATGGGTTGATTCTTGCGGAATCAAACGTCCGGTCGATATATACTTACAATTGGGATGTGGGGATTTATATTTTGAAGTTGCTTCAACATATTACGAAGGTGGAAACATGCAAATTTCACTTATTATTTCCGGTGAACAGTAACCATGCCCTTTTAGAGGGCTCGGATGCCGCGAACGTGTCAAAACATGCGAGATCGATCACACGGCCGACATATATACACATTTGGGACGTGGTGATTCACATTTTGGGGTCAATTTAAGAAAATATGGTGCGGGAACGAAAATCCCCCAATTCCCGTAGGTTAGGGTTTGGTGGTACTCCACCGACTGGATCGATGAGTAAATCGTATAATAAATTACATAATCCTTAGTCTCAAGTCACAAGTATTACATTTTCCATGGTTTGGGTGGGTATCGAGACGAAAATACCGGATGATAAATGAAAAATATCAAAAGAGAAAAGTTAGTGAGTATGAGAACACTTGCCTCGACACATGCTACCTCTTTTATAACTAGCTGTCGGATGGAATCGGACTCCAAGGCTCGATGTCCTCCCTTCTCTCTCTTGGAATGGTGCTCTCTCTCTCTCTCTAAAAGGGTTTGGCTCTGTGGAGAATGAAAATCGCAAAGCAGGATGCGGGTTTATAATTGTCGGGCGCTCGAGCGCTAGGCGAGCGCAGCGCTACTGCCTTTCTGTGCTCGAGCCCAGACTCGAGCACACAGCAGGCGCTACTACTTTTTGCATTCGTCCCCAGACTTGAGCGCACAACAGGCAAGACCCTGCTGGCAGCATATCAGCAGTCCACAACCCAATTTATTTTTTTCGATTTTTCTTCCGATACACATACTCATTCGTTTAATAGGTCTAGTATTAATTATTATCACATTGATTATCTCATATTTATTATGTTTTTAGACTCGGAACATCACAATTCTCCCCCACTTATAGAAATTTCGTCTCCGAAATTTAACGAATCTTAAAATTTGAATAAGCTTACATACCTCGGAATAGATGGGGATGCTTTTCCCGAATTTCATCCTCTCTTTCCCATGTCACCTCCTCGTGGGAGTGATTCCTCCATAAAACTTTCAAGAGAAAAATCAACTTGGAGCGCAAGATTTGGTCCTTGCGGTCTATGATTTCCACCGGTTCCTCTACATATGCTAAATCCTCATTGATAGCCAAAGGATCATAATCAATCACATGAGATGGATCATATACATACTTCCTTGACATGGAAACATAGAAGATGTTGTGCACCTTGGATAAACTCGGTGGCAAAGCTAGACGATAAGCCACCTCGTCAACCCACTCAAGAATCTCAAACGGCCCAATGAAGCGCACCTTCAGCTTTCCTTTAACACTAAATCTGGAAATTTTCTTCCATGGTGAGACCTTAAGGAAGACGAAATCTCTAACCTCGAATTTGAGCTCGGATCTCCTCTAATCAGCATAACTTTTCTGTTGGCTCTAGGCGACTTTCAACTTTTCTACAACCACCGCGATCTTTTCCGACGTCTCCTGAATAACATCAAGGCCCAACAAATGCATATCCCCTGTCTCCTCCCAATGGATGGGAGATCAACACTTCCTACCATAAAGTGCCTCGAAGGGAGCCATTCCGATGCTCACTTGGAAACTGTTGTTATAAGTGAACTCGGCCAGCACTAAAAAATCATCGCAATTCCCATGGAACTCCAATACCAAAGCCCGAAGCATATCCTCTAGTACCTAAATCATCTGCTCAGACTGGCCATCAGTCTGAGGATGATACGTCATACTAAACTTTAAGTTTGTCCCTAACTCACGAGTCAAGATCTCCCAAAATTTAGAGACAAACAGTGGGTCGCAATCGGACACAATGGATGCTGGCACACCATGAAACCTCACGATCTCGATGATGTACAACTGTGCCAGACAATCAAAGGAGTACGTAGTCCGAATGGCTATAAAATGAGTAGATTTTGTCAACTGGTCAACAATGACCCAAATCGCATCATGATTCTTTGAAGTTCTAGGCAATCCTGACACAAAGTCCATCAAGATGTCCTCCCACTTCTAGCTGGGAATGGGCAGGGGCTGCAATAGTCCAGAAGGCTTTCTCGTTTCAGCCTTCATGTGACGGACCGGCCACATTCCACCGCATGTGGCCACCCGTCGATCGAAACCGATCATAAACTCTGGTTAAAAAAAGGTGGACTTAAGATTTTTTTCTTCTCTTTTATATATACATACATCGCATGCACAGGATCGCGTAAGGCCCAACTTCGTGAGTTGGCGGCCAAGGGTTGTGGTTTCTCTCTCTCGACCGGTCAAGGCAAGGTCGATCGGATATGAATGTCCCAAAAACAAACTGAGATGCCACTAGGAGTCATAAATTGCTCAATCCACAGCATCGTACGGAAGCATACTAATATTCATTAATCGTTCACAACTTTCACAGTGGAAGTGTCCTACAAAACGTTTCCCAAAATAATCAAAAGAGAGTACATCAATTTTGCTCCTTCGCTTGTGACGGCCCATACTTAATTACACAAATAAAGTCGCCGTCAAGTCTTAAAAGGATAAATAATAAATATGGACATAAAAATTTTTCCTTTCTTTTACACAGGATCGATGAGGCCGAACTACATGAGTTGGCCTTCTGATAATTTCCACACCAGGCCGGTCAACATTTAGCCGGACTTGAAGGTTTGAGATGATTACTAAACCTTTCAATAGCATTAACTTTAAAGAAAACATGGAAACATACTAACAACATTCATAGAGTCTTAAACAGCAGAATCATTTTACGAGTCTTCTCAAACATCAAAAGGAAATAAAGTTAACCTCTTCATTGATCAGCTCCAGCCCGCTAGCTATATCATATGGTTCTACTTAACTTCGTCCTCCGTAAGCCTTTCACCATCTGAAAGGTGGCAAGAATGAGCTACAAAGCCCAGCAAAATACTCACATGCAGAAAACAGAGAACATAACATATACATATAAGCGAATATAATTTAGCATACGAAAAATCATCATGTCTTTTAGTTCGGAATTTTCTTAGTCTTTTTCTTCTTATCTTGTCTACTAAAAACTCATAAAAACCATTGAGGATTCTTATCATCTTTAGGGACCGGACGGAAGAAAACAACATCGAGGACGGGTTGTGTGTAACCCCACAACCTAAAGTCGTATCCCCTCATTATTCTCCCCGGGGCGGGAGGTAATGCCTTTATCCCGGCATATGCGGCCAAAAGTCTTATGCCACCAAAAGGTTCCCTCCCGTGGCCCAGGAGGCATCCTCGAGTGTCACTTCAATATCCTTCATCCATCTTTTACAGCAAGCTTAAAGGAAACTCGGTTCTTGGTTCGTATGGCCGTTCGTTATGGTTCAAAAGTCATAGAGTTCCACTTGCTGTCCGAATTAATACATTATTCTTTAATCCGAAGCTCTTTTCTTTTTCAGACGGAGTTCACAATGCCGGAGTTCATTTTCAGACGGAGTTCAAAATGCTAAAGTTCTTTTTCAGAAGAAGTTTAAAATGCCGAAGTTCTTTCCAAAGCCGGAGTTCATTTCTAAAATCCGAGTTCTTAAAAATCTGGAGTTCATTATTCATAAAGGTGGAGTTCTTTTCAAAGCCGGAGTTCTTTTACATAAAAAAATCGAAGTTCCAAAAGCCGAAGGTCTTTTCAAAAGGCGGAGCTCTTTTCTGAAATCCGAAGTTCTTAAAAATCCGGAGTTCATTATTCATAAAGGCGGAGTTCTTTTCAAAGCCGGAGTTCTTTTACATAAAAAGCCGGAGTTCCAAAAATCAGAGGTCTTTTCAAAAGGCAGAGCTCTTTTCTGAAATCCGAAGTTCTTAAAGCCGGAGTTCCTTTAAATCTAGAGTTCTAAATACCGGAGTGTAAAAGGACGGAGTGCTTTAAAAGGACGGAGTGCTTCAAAAGGACGAGTTCTAAATACCGGAGTGTAAAAGGATGGAGTGCTTTAAAAGGACGAAGTGCTTCAAAAGGACGGAGTGCTTCAAAAGGATGGAGCTCTTTTTCGTAAACGGACGGAGTGCTTTTTTCTTCAAAAGACGGAGCTCTTCTCTGTAAAAAGGATGGAGTACTTTTCTTCAAAAGACGGAGCTCTTTTCTATAAAGGGATGGAGTACTTTTTCTTTTCAAAGGGACGAAGTACTTTTCTTTTCAAATTTCGGAGTGCTTTTCGGTTAAGAGTTCGGAGTGCTTTTCTGTTCAAAATCCGGAGTACTTTTCTTTTCAAAGGGGACGGAGCTCTTTTTCAAAGGCGGAGTACTTTTCTCAAAATGAGGAGTTCTTCTTCAAAGGCGGAGTACTTTTCTCAAAAGGGCGGAGCACTTTTTCAAAGGCGGAGTACTTTTTCTTCAAAAACATACAATTATCAAAGTTCATTTAAATTGACAGATAATCATACAAAATAGAACATCATAAGTCTTTTTCTTAAACATGCAATTATCGAAAAATAATCATATTTTAAGCATCAGATATGAAAAGAACAGAATAAACATCATATAAGTTCATATAATATCAAATATACTAGCTTAGAAATCATGCATAATCATGAACTTGAAAACAGGGGTGAGTATCTTGCTTGGATTTCTTCTACTTTGCCTTGATTTTTACTCTTGGTTGGGTTTCTTCTACTTTGTCTCGATTTTTACTCTTTCCTGGTTTCTTCTACTTTACTTTGATATTTTGGCCTCCTTTTACTAAATTTCTATTACGTGCCTTTTTCTTACCATTCTAGTTCTTATTTATAGACCTAGACCTTAGGGTCTGATGACAGTAATAAATGATTAGCCGTCATTAATGATTGGCAGGGGAAAATGTTTCATTATTAATGATTGGCAAATCTAAGGGGAATGTTTCGTCATTTGACAAATCCAAGGGGAATGTTTCATCATTAATGATTAGCAAATCCAAGGGAAATGTTTCTTATTTATGGCTTCTATATTTCCCAAAATGTCTCCTCCTTATTTATTAGATCATTTATTATTTTGCATTTTTAAGGAGTTCATTAATTCCTAGTTAACTGAATTTAACAAAATTTAGATTTCTCATGTAAACATATTAAATTCCTGGTTAATTGGACTTAGCGGGATTTAGCTTTTTCATGTAGACATATTAAATTCCTAGTTAACTGAACTTAGAAGAATTTAACTTTCTCATGTAAACACATTAAATTCCTGGTTAACTGAACTTAGCATGATTTAGTTTTCTCATTTAATCACCTTCCGGTCAACTATTGACGTTGACCGAATTATTCTTACACGACTTTCGGTCAACACTTGTTGACCGGATCATCAACTTTGGCTTTACTAACTACAAAGCCACTCCGGCCTTATATGGCTGGACCTGATTTTCATCAAGGAAATCCGGACTTCTTTTCATCAAGGAAATCTGGACTTCTTTTCATCAAGGAATATTCCGGACTTCTTTTCATCAAGGAATATTCCAGACTTCTTTTCATCAAGGAAATCCGGACTAAATTCTCATCAAGAAAATCCAGACTTCTTTTCATCAAGGAAATCCAAACTGGATTTTTGTTAAGAAAATTCAGACTTCTTTTCATCAAGGAAATCCGGACTAGATTCTCATCAAGGAAATCCGAACTTCTTTTCATTAGGTAAGGGCCGAACTTGATTTCATCTTAAGGCCAATTTACCCTTCTTATTACATTTTTCGGTCAACTGGCGTTGACCGAATTATAAGGATTTGACGACTGAAAATTTCCTATGTTCAAAAATCTGGGTCGTTACATCGCTGCTTAAGTTCCAGCCAGCTACTCTGCATATCTAGTCCTCCGGACCTCATTCTTTTTCGTCCGGCATGAACTCGTCATCACCATCTTCATTATCTGAAAAATAGAATGGGTTAGCTAGGGGGCCCAGCAAGGTACTCATGCATAAATCATGCATAATCATGAGCAGCAAACAGACAGAATACAATAAAGGCATACATGCAGGCAGCTTCATAAAACGTGGCCGGAGTCAATGCAAAACAGATTTTGAAATCGTGCAATTAGATTTCTAAAAACATGCTTCTGTTTCAAAATTCATTTTCATCGAAAATCGGCTACATTTAAGGTCTGCAACTCCCGACCATCATACGGCTACATTTAAGGCCTGCAGCTACTCGGCCCTCTGATCATATAATGCTATATTTAAGGTTCGTAGTCATGACCAAATAAAACAGCTACATTTAAGGTCTGTAGTTACTCGACCATCGGCTACATTTAAGGCCTACAGCTACTCGGCCATCATATCTCAATAATGGCTATATTTAAGGCCTGCAGCTACTCGGCCATCAAACACTTAGTTCCGCAAATCATGCTTTTCCAAAATTCAAAGTCGAATATGCAATTATCCGGACACCATAAAGTCTTTCTTTTAATGTCTTAAAACCGGGGGTCGTTTTCATCAAAATGCCCGAGGTCCTTTAACAAAAGCTGATTTCAAAATCACAAGACAATGCCGATTTCAAAATCACGAAGCAGATGCCGGTTTCAAATCATAATACTAATCCCAGTTTTGATTAAGGTCGATTTCAAGATTAAAGAACAAATGCCGGTTTCATATTACAGTGCAAGTGCCGGTTTCAAATCAAGGCCGGTTTCAAAATCAAAGAGCAAATGTTGGTTTATAATTACAATACAAGGTCGGTTTCGATTTCATGGTGCAAATTCCGGTTTCAAAACATGCTCTAAGGCCGGTTTCGATATTTACTTCAGCCGATTTCACATTATATTATAAGGCCGACTTGCTTTTTCATAAACAAATAACTAGTCATCATCTAAATCATGCAATAATCAAATTTCATGCGTGCGAACATCATGGAATAACTGAACATCATTAGTTATACTTGCATTAAAACATGAACTTAAAAACGGTGAGTACACTTGCATTAAACACATGATCAACAAAAGGTGAGTGTTCTTGCCTGGATTGGATCTATGAGCCCTTTACTTTATTCTGGCTCGGAGTTCTTAGCACCTTCACCTGGTCATTTGCCAAGCTTCCTATCCTAACTCATGGGGCCATTACTTATAGGCGTTGGGGTTGGTGGTAGTAAGTAGGGTAGATCAACTACTTGTACTTCTTTTCTATAAGGTCAATCAGGGTGGTTGGGAGTGGGTTACCTACTCAGACATGGTCATCCTGATTCTACTTTTTGTAAGGGTTTCCTTTTTGTTTCAGCACTTCTGGCCTCTATCTTACCCTGATTCGCCTTTAATTCTTTTAAATGTTCTTCCTTCATTTTCGGTCAACTATCATTGACCGGATTAAGTTCCTTCTTCGCGTTTCAGTCAACTGGCGTTGATTGAACTTAGTTGCTCCTTACATATTCCGGTCAACCAGTGTTGACCGGATTTTACGCATTCCGAACAACTAGTGTTGACCGGATTAACTTGCCTTTTAACACAATTTTGGTCAACTGGCGTTAACCGGATTACTTTCCTTTTTCCTTTGTAAGGGCTCCTTCATTACTTAAGTTTCCCTTCACCGTTTCCCATCAACTGGCGTTGACCGGATAAACTCTCTTTTACTTCAACATTATATTAATTTAACGACTAGGACTTTCTATGATTTTGAATCTGGGCTGTTACACTTCAGCTACTGACAGACGAGAAATTGATTAACAAAAGCCATGATCTCTCTCCACATGTTTCTCCACTAGAACATCTTCCTCAAATCCTATTACATATTGGTTATATCGGGGTGAATCTTGTGTCGAGTCCTGTATGCCTCCTTCATTATTTCTTCCTTCAGTTCCTTAACATCTAATACACATAGCCGCTTTGTAAATCTCAAAACTTCATCTGCACGCATGCTAAAATTAATTCGAGAGTCTCTGCCAAGGTTTCCCAGAATATCCATCAAAAATTGGTCATTCACTTGCCCTTCCTTGATCCTTTGAAGGATCTCAAGCTGTACCTGCAGAAAGGATAACATCATCCTATTACCCTTAACGTAGCGCTGGATATGACGAAACTTCAATTAGTCTAGCAACTCCATCTGTTTAATCTGCATGGTCACCACCCAACAAGTTCAGCAACTTAAGGCATCCATGACCACATTTGCTTTCCTTAGTAGATACTGGATCTCACAATCGTAATCCTTGAAAAACTCAATCCATCGTCGCTGCCTCATATTTAGCTCCTTCTATGAGAACAAATACTTGTGGCTCTTGTGGTAAGAGTACACTAGGAATTTCTCGTCATATAGATAGTGTCTCCAGATCTTCAAAGCAAAAACTATCACGGCTAGCTCTAAGTCATGGGTCGGATAGTTTTTCTCATGAGTCTTCAACTGTCGAGACCCATAAGCAACTACTCTTCCCCCTGCATAAGAACACACCTAAGTCCCACTTTAGACGCATCGCAATACACTTCGAACCTGCCAGAATTATCAGGAAGAGTTCGAATTGGGGCAGTCGTCAACCAATTCTTCAGCTCTTAGAAGCTTTTGTCACACTCCTCGGTCCAGGAGAATCTTACTTCCTTCTTTGTTAGATGGGCAAGGGGCAAGGCCATCCAAGAAAAATTCTCCACAAAACGATGATAATAACTGGCCATCCCCAAAAAGCTTCGAACTTTAGACACGGTCGTTGGTCAACTCTAGTTGGCCACCGCTTCAATTTTCTGCGGGTCTACCAAGATGCCTCCATCAGAAATTACGTGGCCCAAGAACACCACCCTGTCAAGTCAAAACTCACACTTCTTCAACTTCATGAATAACTGATATTCCCGAAGAGCCTACCGCATGATTCTCACGTGCCCCTCATGCTCAATGCGATCGTTGGAGTAAATCAAAATATCATCAATGAAAACCACAATAAACTTATCCAAAAATGGCAGGAAGACTTGGTTCATCAGGTCCATAAACATGGCTAGAGCATTAGTCTATCTGAATGGCATCACCAGAAATTTATAATGACCATATCTCATTCGAAAAGCCGTCTTTGCAATATCCTCCTACTTAATGTGAAGTTAGTGATAACCCGACTGAAGGTCAATCTTGGAATACACTAGGGATCCCTGTTATTGGTTAAAGAGGTCATCGATCTGCAGCAGAGGATACTTATTCTTGATTGTAATTTTATTCAGCTCATAGTAGTCTATACATAACCTCAAGGCCCCATCCTTCTTTTTGACGAGTAGGACCGGAGCATCCCACAAGGACACACTGGGTCTAATAAAACCTATATCAAGTAAGTCCTATGTGACGGACCGGATTATTCTCCATTGAATAACCTCCGTCAATGGTAACACAACCCTAA
>JAODPA010141968.1:0-15765 GCA_025585075.1 Nepenthes mirabilis | reverse complement strand
TAAATAAAATTGAGATGAGACACATTCAATTCAATTTTCGTATCCGTAATAACTTCCAAACGCCTTCCTTCAGGTGCATAAATGCAATCCGTACCCCTTCAGCGTTTCTCACCGGCGCATTTACTGCCTGCCAACCGGTCGTCCTCCCGGAAATGACCTCCGTCGTACATACAACTGGCAGTCGAAGCACTGCTTGGAGGGTCCGAGAAAAGTGGAGGTTGGCCAAAATAATGAGATGGCAAATTGGTAATAAATCTAAACAGAGAGCCCATTTAAGTTCGTCCTCTCACTCTCTCTCTCTCTCTCTCTCATCTTCCCCGCCTCCATTATAAGTGACCACCTCCCTGAGCAGGAAGTGGCAGCGCCCAGCAGAATGGCCTCAGTTCGGTCAACCTTCCTCATCTTCTCTTTCGTCGTTCTCTTAATCGTCGCCTGCGATGCCGGCGCACAGAAGTCCAGTGCGCCGGAAAATCTCGTCCGTTCATCGTGCATCCATGCTAGCTACCCCAAAGTCTGCATCCGAACCCTATCGGCGTACCCTGGACCGGCTCGAACCCCGTACGACCTGGCCCGAAAGGCCGTATCAGTGAGCCACAACCGGGCCCGCAAGACGTCCAAGTATCTGGCCCAGGTGAAGGCCCAGAAGTGGGGAAGCAAGAAGGCGAAGGCGGCGCTGAGAGACTGTCTGGAGCAGCTGTCGGACTCCGCGACGGAGCTGAGCGACACTCTGAAAGAGCTGGGGCAGCTCAGATCGGGGTCCTTCCGGTGGCGGATGAACAATGCGGAGACGTGGGTCAGCGCCGCCTTGACGGACGAGGACACTTGCCTTGACGGCATCGGTGAGATCCGTGGTGGTGGTAGCGGCGGTGATGTTAAGGTGATCGAGACGGATGTGCGGCGGAGGATTAAGAATGTGGCAAAGGTGACGAGCAACGCATTGTATCTGATCAATCGGCTTGATGAATCGTCTCGTGGAAAGCCGTAGGGATTTGTACGGCTCTTTGGATTTTCCATCGGAGGAAAAGTAATTAAATATTTAAAAAAATTATCAAAACCCTCAGCTTTCTTATATTTTCTCTAGCTTGAATTTGTGTTTTTATTTTTACTTTTTATTTTTATGGCTTCTAGGAAATGTGTGTAAGTATGAATATCTTGATGCACCACCGGTATTCAGGTTGTGATACAGATTAGTAAGCCACTCAATCTTTTGCTGCAGGTCGAATTGGAGCAAGTCAGATCTTTGTCTTTACTAACCTGAAATTTGTGTACTACAAATTACAAATAAGAGGTTAGAGTATTGGCAAAATTTATTCTCCGATTTACTTTTAATATTCAAGTCAGTAATCTTTCTCAAGAAGATAGAAATATATAAGACGAATGTGAAAGAATGCAATGTTGTAAATATGGAGGGGATGTGAGAGAAGGACCGGGCTCCTGTAGTGCGTTTGGTAGGGAGCAGTTTAGAGAGATTTAGGATTGGGCTCCTACTTGGGTACACGCGGTCAGCGGTTCATTGAGATTGCACTCGGTGAGTGGGAGCACTAAGGGTACACCTGATAGGTGGCTCATTGACTAGGGGTGTACTTGATAAGTAGCTTACTAACTAGAGATGTACTCGCGGAGTGACTCACTAATAATACACTTGATAAATGTTCACTGAGGATGCATTTGTGGAGTGGGTTACTAGGGATGGAGAAAGAAGAGGTTGCATATGAGGAAAAGAGTTTGGTTTTTCCTTTACACCCTAGGGGTTGATAGCTATTGTGAGGTTCTGGGTTAAGAATATAATAATTAAAAGGTAATTAAGTTAACATAGGTAAATTGTGGTAAAAAAGTACGGAAGAAATAGGATTAAAAATCTCAAAGAGCCGGAATTGGTAAATCGAAAATGGAAATTGTAAGTCGTGAAATAATAATTCGTAAATAAGATTTTAAATTTTAAATTATGATAATCATGACTTATTAAGGTTATATAATCAAAAGTAAGGTCTAAGAATGTGAAAGATTGGGTTAGAATGGTCAAAACGGGTCTCAAACGGTAGAAATACGAAATAGGCTTGTTGTGTGCCTAACCCGCGCCTTCCGTGGGCTCGAGCCTACGAGAGCATAGAATCTAGATTGTCTGTGCTCGCCAAGCGCTCGAGCCGGCCTAGGCAGTAAGGCTGCGCTCACCGCGTGCTCGAGCGCCAACCCGTTTTATAGCCGCGTGCTGCTTTGCGATTTTCATTTTCTTCATGAACCAAACTCTTCTAGAGAGAGAGAGCGCCAATTCTAGAGAGAGGAAGGAGGAGATCGAGCCCGTTGAGTCTGATCAGTCCGAGAACTAATTATAAAAGTGGTAATACACATCGAGGCAAGTGTTATCATATTTACTAACTTTTCTCTTTCGATGTTTTTCGTTTATCATCGGGTATTTTTGTGTTAATATCCACCCAAACTATGGAAAATGTATTACCCATGACTTGAGACCAATGATTTTGTAGTTTATTATCCTATTTACTCACGATCCGGTCGGTGGAGTTACACCAAACCCTAACCTACGGGAATTTGGGGGTTTTCCGTTTACCCACCGTATTTTGTTGAATCGACCCCAAAATATGAATCACCACGTCCCAAATGCGTAATATGTCAGCCGCGCGATCGATCTCGTACATTTTAACCCGTTCGCGGTGTCCGAGCCCTCTAAAAGTGCGTTGTTACTGTTCATCAAAGATGAAATTAGAAAATTGCATGCTTCTACCTTTGTATTATATTGAATCGACCCCAAAATATGAATCATCACATTCCAATTGTATGTATATATCAACCGGGTATCTGATTCCGCAAGTATCAACCCGTTCGCGGCGTCCGGATGCTCTAAAATACCCCCCTGACACTGTTCATCCGAGTTTGAATAGAACATTTACATGCTTTGCCCCATTTAATTGTTATGAAAATTATGTCTAATTGTTTAAATGTAAATGTAAGTTTCGGAATATATATTTGTACTCCGTTTACAAGGAAATACGTTTTGGAGAACCCTAAAGTGTAAATTTACATGCTCTACCTCTATTTAATTGTGATGAAACGTATGATTAAATATTTATATTAAATTGTAAGCCCCGAAAATGTGTATTTGTACACCGGAAGTAAGAGAATGCATTCCGGAGGCTTCTAGATGATATTTGACTATTAGAGGTAAGAAATTTCAAACTCTATTGTGAACTCGGATTGAATTGCTAAAAAGGATTAAATCCCACAGAAAGATGAGAACCGAGTAAGTAAATGGAGGAAAATTCACCAAAGTACGATATGATGGATTTGATCTCGTGGATGGAGATATGTGATGGATTTAATCATGGTTTATAGTGGTAGTATTCTCTGGTTTGCCATGTCAATTACGGTGTGAATCCAATGAATACTTGGCAAAGTATTCTGGCCACTCATGGAAGTAGGTGATATTCGTGGTATGTTTTTGGATAGTACTGTGGAAGAACGAGGATTTTCCTGATCCCCGGGGGATATAAAGCGAGTTGAGATGGTCGAGTGCTGCAGACCTAAAATGTAGCCGATGATCGAGTGTTGCAGATTTAAAATGTAGCCGGTTTTAGAATGTATGGCAGACACATTCATTTCCCCGTTTTCTCACATCGTTGGTTAGTACGACCTACTAACTCGGGTCCGCAAAGATTAATGAAAGTAATGGAAATGAATAAACGTAATCATAACAAACATGCGAACTAGATCATCCCAGATGTCCCCTCTCCTCGCATGCTTCCTTTTATTCAAGTTATATGTTTCCCTTGCCCAATTACTATTTTTCCTGTTATTTGTTGTAGTTAGTTATGTATGATTACATTTGCTAAGTTGTATATTCACTCTTATTGTTTCTCCCTCCAGATGAGAATATTAAACCGGTGCCCAATTAATTAGAGTAAGGAGAGAGACTTGCTTGAGAAGATTAGTTGAATGTCGAAGGCTTGAAGATTTGGATACATCTGTTGTAATAGAATATAAACAGTCTAGTAGTTCAATGCGTTTTGTTATTATTTTATGGTTATTGTTGCACTTCCGCAGGTTTTTGGATTTAGCTATACTTCCGTAATAATATTAGATGTTTTGGATTTTATTTAGTTCTAAATGGCATCTCTTCAGATCTGATGTGGTAGTTAGGAATATTGTGTTGGAGCCATGGCTGGTATGGCGATATGGTCCTGTGTATTGTGTTGTAGGCCAAAATATCTAAATTGAATAGTTGTATGCTTGTGCAGGTTTTTTTAAACAAGTTGTATTTTTGATTTTTTGCCCAATTGTAGAGAGAATTCTGTCAAAATTTTTACACAATCTATAATGATAAATTATAGATATAAGTTTATATTACTATTGACGGAGGTTATTTAGGGAGAATAATCTGATCCATTACAGCTATTCCCTGTGCTGAAGAGGACTTTGAGGGCTCCATTAGTACTATTTGATGTGGCTCTGGCCGGGACCCTAGCTTTGTAGTGGTAACGGTTATTTGTAATGCTTCGTGGGGAATGATTTGATGTGAAGGTCTGTAACAGGTGCCGCTTCTAGGTTCGTTGGCCACTAGGGTGTGACGGGAGCCACCTTCATTAAGCGTCACCTTACTTCAAGGTGGAGGCCATGCGTGCTTTGACTACCACAAGCGCATACTTTAATTGCTCTGTTGGTTACTTGGTTGAGAGTCTTCCGAATTGGTCGATCTGACTACACGTTATTTGGGGTGATAACACTTGTCTTTTTGGCTCATTACTTCCTGGGCTTTATCTTGGTTACTATAATGATGTTTGGGTTGGGTTGAATTGATCTCCTTCGTGAGACTTCATCCGTTACCCATTGGGCCCCTTGTCGTGATGATAATTGGGCCTGGAGTTGAATGAGCCCATGGTATCACTTGGGGTTGAATCAGCCCATAGTATTAACGAATATATAATATGTATCCGTAAAAATATGAAAAATGTGACTCAAGAAAACAACTTCCAGCAGTGTCTGTGTCACGTTTTCATGGGTCATATCCAAAGTATTTTATTTTTTATTTAATTACTGATTTCATTCTTATTGCAATTTTCGCAAATTATTATCCAAAAGCTTCTGAAAATACCCTTTTGAATTTTTTCCCTATTAAATCTAATTTTTTTGTATGAAAAATAAAATTAAAATCAACAAATAAAACAGTATTTTTGATAGATTTTTACAAATCAGTCAACATTGCTAAACCAATGTAATAATAAATGCGGACCATAGCAAAATTATGTGAGTTCCTTAATTAATTATGACCAATTTAGTGGTAAATTATTTGTAATTTAATAATTAATGAGACATATCAATTATGCATAGCCTGTTTAAGGCAAAAGGGTACCTCAGATTATAGTATTTTAAAAAACAAAAAAAGATTAGAGAAAGGTAATAGACAAAGTCGACGGGATTATTCCAATTGTTGATCTGTGCCCAAAGTGTATTAGATGAAGCTGTTCCCCATAAGGTTCTTTCAATTCTTCTCTTCTTCAATGACCTTCATACCATGCAAAATATGGCTAAAGAGATAATTGACACAACAATAAAATCATTATCCTGCAATCTGATGATTAAAAGCTAGGTCGTAAAATCAGTCTCTTTCGTAATAACAGTTTAAGGTAAAACTATGTCCAATAGATTCAAAGTGATCCAACCATTTCTTAAACCTCTAGAGGAGAACCTCCATGCACCATTGATATTGTCATGGTATAATCTGATGGTCACGAGTTTATGTTGAAAAAGCATCTTATATAATATAAGACAAGATCACTATGTAATAAACTAAAAAATCGCCAACCCTTCCATAAAACTTGTACGTAGCACGAGTTTTAAGCACCAGGCTATCCATTTAATTAACATGTAATGTACCCTTTAATACCCAGTTCAAAGCGATGAACTCACTCTTCTTTTTTCACCTCTCGTTGTAACCCCAGTGTGCTGTCATTTATGTTAGATATCCCACACTTCTTTCCTGGGCTACATGCCAAGCCCTCGAGCAAAAGGAGATCTGGAGGGCCTTCGAGCCTGATAGCCGTAAGATGTAGAAAACCCATCGTCCTGCAAATCAGAATTATGATATTATGGATAAGCATTCTATGGTATTTCTAGGTTCTTTGTAGGATAATAACCAAACTTTTGAGCCATTTATATCAATGGAAAGAACACAAAAATATCAAGAACATGAATTACTTGATATCTGGGGGAGAAAATGGGCGTAAACCTGATGTGGTCGGCAACCTGCTGAGCTGAAGGTTGAATGAGGCAGCCTGCCTACTTGTAAGGGGCCAAAATGATAGATGAGTTGTGACCACCAAACCCAAAAGAATTAGATAATGCCGCCTTTATATTTAGTCTTTCTTTCTTTGGTCCGACCAGCACATTTGTGTCCTGGTTTGAATCAAGCATTAGACGATCCATTACATGAGATGATTTATGTTATAAGATTTGATATAATAATAAAATTGTCACCGCAAAATCTAGTACGCAATCATGGATTCAAATCGCAAAAACGGCCTTTTATATAATGTAAGGTAAAACTATTTAGAATGAACTCAATATAGTCAGACCTTTTCTCAGACCCTACGATACTAGGTGCTTCACACACCATTTTAGGTGATCTATACTATTGCCATGCAAATGTGAGACAATCTCACTTGTTAATGCCCTTCAGCCGATTTATATTTGCCTAGATTCACTTCAAAAAAAAACCAAAAAACAAAAAAACATGGTTCTTTTTTCATATTTTTCTCTTTTTTGGCATCGTAACTCATATATATATAGTGCACATTAATGGAGACGAGGAAAAACATACCACGCCTTCATCTGGGTTTTCGAGATTGATATTTGGATGAATCCACCCCGTCTGTATTGCCTAGTATGAGAACCAATATCCAAACCAAGTGTAGCAAGAGGTAAGTTGACTATAAGTCGGAGTTTGACCAAGTAATGGCATAGCAATACAGGAAGCATCCATTGGCATAAATAAAATGAGACAACTCACTACAAAGTCTAACTTAACCATAGAAAATGTATGCAACTCAAGTACCATGGAACAAAATATTGAGAAGTCCCATCCCAATATTTCTTTATATTTGAAAAGATCCCGATATGGAGACATAATGTAATATATCGGCTAATATTATTGATCTTTTTTTTTATTTGCTTTGCATTGCATTGCTCATAAAAGTCTAAATTCACATGTTTTAAATATACACAGATCTCTAAGAAGCCTAAATCCATATATTTATAGATATAAAACACCATAGATCAAAAGTTCTTAGATATATTTCAATAACCAAATCTACTGACCTTATTGTTGATAAAATTTATTTAAACTTTTTGAACATGTAAATATATAATTAAACACAATTCATTTTTATAGGATCATAAGAAAATTTTTTTACTTATGTGACGTCTGATAGTAATATGTATTGGTAATACTAATATAGTTACGATCAATATCAATATTAAAATATCAATCCATGAACCCTAATAAATTGTGACGACCACATTGATGGAAAATTGTTGCACTAGCCAGAGTTAGGCCAGCTTGGAAGCTTTACTCCAAAAGCTATTTCAGACACTCATACCAATTCACCATTGATTTTCAGAGACCTGGAAGTTACTGTGGTCTCTGTTATCATAGCAGTAAAAAAATTTTTTGATCAGTAAGAAGTTTCAACTATTCAGCCTTGCACACCATCACTACTACCTAACAAATTATTGTCACTGAACTTTCATACTACGAAACAGTAACTAACAAGATAATCAGGCGTCTAAGCAGGAACTAGATGTGTCATCTTTTTTAGATACACAAGCGATAATCAACCACAGGTATACAGTTCCATTTATTACCGGTATTTATGTGCTTTTCTCTTGGAATATCAAAGTATACAACAATTAGAAATGAAATCTGTGAATACAGTTCCTTGAAGGACGTAACCAGATGTCTAATTTGTTTAAAAATATATAGTTTCCACATGCCACAATCTTGTTACTCGGTGCTTTTTGCTCTGTTAGAATATTACCTGAACAGTTGCAACAGCTTCCACAGCACCAGCAGCTCCAAGCAGATGCCCAATCATAGATTTTGAAGAGTTTACTTTCAACTGCACAAAAGATAATAATTAATAATTCAATAAGGATATGAACATTACGAGTTCAAACCACAAAAGCAACCTCTCTATAACATAGGAAAAAGGCATATACTATGGATGAAAATACCGATATTGTTATCAGATATATTGGGCAATCCATATCAGTATCAGATACATTAGACAGTCTATATCGATTCGGATAATATCGAAAAGAAAACATTTTCAAAGAATAGTAAATTGCCAAGGTTGTATTGACCGTTATATCACAATATATCACCAATACAATAATATATCGCGATATTGTCACAGGATCAGAAAATATTAATATCCAGCTCCACCGATACCAATATATATCAATATCGGTCGATATTTGTACCTATAGTGTATACATCAACCCTCTCAATGAAGGAGAGTCTTGGCACAATAACAGAGGTATCACCAGGTCACACGTTTAAATCGTAGACACCTCCTCTTGAATAATAATGAAAGGTATGATTGCGCGCAACAGACCCAAAGGTAGTCAACCCTTCACCATATCCTGCATATAGTTGGAACCTCATGCACTGGACTGCCCTTTACATTCGAGTCTTGTGTATTGTGCCGCAATTTTTATATCAAAGAAGGTGCACATATGCAGTCAAGTTACCTCAGGATTATGGCCAAAGCAGTGAATTAGAGCCTGGTACTCTTTAAGGTCACCCATAGGCGTTGATGTGGCATGCGCATTTATGTAATTGATGTCTTCCCTGGATAACCCAGCATCAGCTAATGCCTTCTCTATGCAAAGAATGACACCAGCTCCTTTTTTCAAGGCAGAGGTAAAAGCACAGTAAGTATAAACTTGGCCACACTAAACCATTTGACTATTTTGCTTTTCTAAACATGTAAAATAGTTTTGCAACATGTAAGCAATAATTAACACAAAATCTAAGAATTGATATTACTAGTTTCCATACATATAACCTGATCAACTCCGTGAGAAGTGACTAGGTAAAAAGCCTGATATTCCACCACCATTTTCTATAACTTATTGTGTGTTCATTGGAAGAATTATTTGCATAGTAATTGTCTCAGAGACTCAAGCTGCAGTTCTCTTTTCTTTACTGCCGATCCAGCAACTAAGGGCTCAAGTCTGGCAGACGACATCTATTCAAAAGTTGCCACTGAATCCTTCTTGATTCTTCCTCCAATGAAGCAATTGAAGCTAATGGAATCCAAAAATTCCTAAGGCATGACCAAATGACTATATCCAGTTAAGACTATATAAAACCTAAGGCTTGTGAGCAAATCTTTGCCATTTGAGAATATTTGATCAAAAGACAGGTCCTCAGGGCTCAAGCCTTATTCCATGAGGTCCGGCCTTGTCAACATTCAAATGTAATATTGTCCTTGAATCGGGACTCAAGTTGAAAATGAAATAGGTATCAGGACCTCCCATCTATTTAGTACATGGCTATCAACATTGAAAACATCTTTAGTTCTTTGATCCATTCTGGAGCAATAAAAGTGTAATAGGTCTCACAAATGAAGCACGGAAGTGGTTCCACCAATTCAGAAGTGTGATGCACATGCAATCGGTAAGCATACATGGCACATGCACACCATGATTAACATGGAAAATTGCTATAGTTCTGTTTACCCTTCAATGTAAAAGCAAAGCTCACATATATTCAATAAATAGATAATGAATTTGTTTCATTCTATTCGCTGAAAAAAATGCATAGGTGTAGAATAATATTATGAACCTTTTTGTTTGCTTTCCATTTTCTTCATTTTTTCATAGGAAAGAATTTGTCTTTAATTTCTTTTGGCATTCTATGCTAATATAACCCATTCGGTAAATTTTAAGGTAGATCGGGAATGAGTTATGGAGAATTTCTTGTGATTCTTTGGTTTCCTCTTTTGTTTCCGGTGTATTACCAACTTGTGATGATCAAAACAAACTTGGAATTTCGAATAAAACTAGAGAGTTAACTTCAAATAAAAGAACACAGACCAGCATAGATCATGTGCTTCACAAAAAAACTAGCGAAATACCTTCAGGGTGAGGCTCAGTCATGTGATAGGCATCACAAGTAATGCTTCCACCCAATAATTCTGCATAGATGTTTGCACCTCTTCTCTGCAGAATTAGAATGAAATCATCCAATGAGAAGGAAATTATTTTGTCATATTCATTCATTTTTCAAGAAGAAATAATCAAAAGCACCATAATACCAAAGCATGTTCCAGTTCTTCTAAAAGCAGAACTCCAGCTCCTTCTCCCATAACAAATCCATCACGGCTCTGTGGCAAAATAAAACCAAATGAAAAGTCAGAGAAATTCATGTCAGGAAAAATGCATGAGACCAATATGTTGTTGTGACCACTAATGAAACATCTAATAAAAATGAACTCCGAGAAAATTTTCAAGTATCAAAGTTCCAACTTCCAAGATCAATTTGTCCGGTGACTTAAGAAGAGCTGACACTTCTCCCAAGCTATCCGACATGTATCCGAGTATTTCGAAGACTCTTATTCGTGGTGAACTTCAAGTAGCATTCGAACTGATCCCAACAGTCAAACTCCTTTTCTTTTTTTTCTTTTCTCTTGTTTTTTTTTTTTTTTTTTTTTTTTTTTTGACTCCAATACATTTTGGACATGTTAGACTATTGTATAATTTTTTTAAAAAAAATGGAATTCTTAATAAACTAAAGAAAATTGGAGCCATTTGGTAATTTAAAAATAATAAAAAATCTACACCCTATTATCTTTTTTTTTTTTTGCCATTATGTAAAGTATGTTATATAATAACTCTTTTATATAGATTCACTTGCAAATTTGAATTTGAAAAGAATAAATTTGAATCTCAATTTCTGAAATCAAAACGAAGACCAACGAGCCCTCGTTTAGGCAAAAGACTTACGACTCTTAGTTTTTTTGTTGATGATAAAACAAGAAATATATATTTTTCAATTAACAATTTAATATATAATAGCATTGTTGAATAATTATAGTCTCATATCAATAAATAAGTATAGATTTCAATTAATGGGTCCCATAGTTGCTAGTTGCAATCTAGATGGATGGCTGAAGAGGCCGATACTTGATCACTTGGCAGGGGGGTTTAGAAAGTCTTTTTGAGCCTATGCTTATCATATTCATCACAGCGAGTTTCGATGCTAAGGAGAAAACCAAGTCAATTCTTTTGAAAGCCTTACAGCAAATGAGAAAACAACTCACAACTATAGATTGCAACCATCGTATGTGTCCTCATTTCTTAAAAAATAATGCCCAAGCGGGTTGATGTCATGTCATGTATGTGTCTCAAGCCAGTGTCTAAGCTTCTTAGCTAGTGAAGGTGCCATACTTCAATAGATTGATAAAAGTCCTAATACACATTGTCAGAAATGAAAGGAAAGAGGGGAAGGGAAAGAAGACATGGAACAGCTTTCTTTCAGACGAAACAACAAAATGCCAGGCTTAATTGTCGTACACTATCCCAAGGACGTGAAGCTTTGGCAGGATCATTATTCCTCTGTGAAAGTGCCCTACAAGCCACAAAACCTCCCAAACCTGTACCAAGAGTTAATGGATCAGTAGTCAGGATATAAACTACAAAATAACACTACGCATCAATCTTTTAGGTATTATATGAGATGTTGAAATTGTATACCAATAGGTATTATTGTCGCATCTGAGCCACCACAAAGCATCATATCCTACATTTTCCCCAGTAAAATTAAGAGAAATAATCAAAAAGCATTCGAGACAACTATTTGAAATCTTAGTAAAACGCTGGATTTATTATCTCGGCTTCTTTTTGTGCAAAATACCAATTGAAATGATGGGTTTCTTCACACCGGTTGCCACATCCTGGGGTCAGATCCATCTAATTAGAGAGACTAAATTTCAACAGCCTGTAAGCAAAGCATGCAAGATTACTCACAGCTTCACCTCTGATTATATGATTTGCTGCATTTAATATACAGAAGTTGCTTGTGGCACAAGCAGTAGAGATTGAATAGTTTGGGCCCATCCATCCCTACAATTTGGCAAATTCAGGCAGTCAAGAGGCCAGCATCATTGAGAGAATAAACTTAAATCTTGCCTCAGTAAATCAGAACTGACCAAATCCATAGCAAGAATAGCAGAACCCATGTTTGTCGTAGCAAAAGGTACACAAAAAGGATTCATCTTCTTATAAGAGACACGGAGAGCTTCTATCCCATCATTGAAGACCTGCTCAGTTTACGATGGATAAATCATCATTCTAGCATTAAGGGAAAAAACAGATTAGTAATTTCCTACGAATCTGGTAGGCCATGCAGATCTCATGTAGGTATGCAAAACAGCTAGCACACCGAGCATGCTTTAAGTGCTTTTCATCTCTTAAGAATAGAAAAAAACAGAGGGAGATTGGGTAACTTGATCTCGGCCTCATGTTTGGAAGAGAAAGGAGCTCTCTCCTGCGAGTGGGCAGGAAAGTTTCCTCGGAATCAACCAACAGGGAAAACACACATTATGCTGAACACAAAAGATCTGTTTACACATGGATGGCTTACCCTTAGACTTTATCAAGAAACATACAAACCTAAAAGCTTAGGTTGTCTGGTGACGTTTTCTACTAACACACCCTCATGTGAATGCCCTTTCTTGGCTGAAAGCATGGATTACGCACAAGTCCATGCCATCCATGTGTTGAGAAATAATTAGATGGCTTTCAGGAATTGAACTTGTGATCATTTGATCAACAAGACTATAATATCATGCCCAAAAAATCAACAGAATCAAAAGCTTAAGCTGTTATGTGAAGACCCAAGAACGGTGTTATACTAACAGACATGTTCTAAATTGGATTCACAATCAAAACTAATAGAAGCCCATAGAAACAATATTTCCCAACGGATCCCCAAAGTTACCTTCATCCCACCCATTGCAGAGCCAATCAGAACTCCACATCTTGTTTTATCAATTTCATTCATCGAATCTTCTGGGATTCCTCCATCAGCCAATGCTTTCTTGCCAGCGGTAAGCATGTAGAGCATGAATTTGTCCATCCTCTTCGAGAGTTTTGGTGTGATCCATCCATCCGTTGAGAAGGACTTGATCTCTCCAGCGATTCTCTGTACAAAGAATATTGAAATAAATACAAGACAAGAAACTTCTCAAAACAAACCTTCCTCACTATCATACAGGACAGATGTAGATATATTGTACCGTTGGGAAACTAGCACAATCAAAAGTCTCTATCTCACTAATACCCGTGGCACCCTCAAGCAAATTTTTGTAGAAGACATTTGGGTCATGACCAAGTGGCGTCACCACACCCATTCCTGTCACAACTACTCGTTTCTCCTTCATCAAAGGTTTTACGGTAGGAGTAACTTCAACTGCAGGTTTCACTGCCACAGCCATGGCTTTACCTGGAAAATTTGATTGATTAGCAGCACATATATGCAAGAATATGGGACATTCAAATGCTACAGCCTATCCTCAGTTATGATCACATTCCACTTCTGAGAGTAATAATATCAAGATTCCCACATCAAAGGAAGTAAATAATCCCAAAGCTCTGTTGAATAAGGAAGAATTCAATCCTAGTGTATTAGGCTACAAAATTTTCTAAAACATGTTTTCGAATAACTAGAATGCCTTGAATTATAAACAATTTACGAAAATGATTTGTCAAGAGAGAACTTATTCTCAGTAGTTGAAATCTGAAGACGCGTTACTTAAAGCAGACAAGGAACGACATGAGACTCTTCATGCATCCCACAGGTTATAACAAAAGGAAAGATATAATAAATATATACCATAACATAACATTAACCAATTTTTTCACTGGACTGCCACATTTCGCAACTGCACAACGTCCTAGGCCTTTCATATATATATATATATATATATATAGGGGGCAAATGATCCAGCACTTCAAATTTGAAAAAATTTGGCTTCCAACAAATCAGAGGATGACTTTTGAGTAAAAATCTTATGGGGATGATCTAGCACACCAAACACACCAACTCTACCTATCAGGCTACGACAATCAATTAGTATATAAATTGACGAATAAAAGTGAAATCAATGAGTGGGTGAGAGAGAATGAGCAAAAGAGGGATTAACATGCACATGTGATGGGTGTGACCGCAAGTGAGTGCGCCCACAGTGATGCATTAATATGAATGAAGTACCAATTGCATGGAGTAAAATCTTATTCATAGCACCGACAAAAAGTGAGCACCTTAATGCAAGTCGTAGCATCTCATTCAAATTGCCTAATTCAGGCTATAACAAAATGAGCACGATCACAATCTAGAAGATATCCAAATTCAGCTTTATCGTAAGGTGTAATTATTAAAAAAAAAAAAAAAGGACTCGTGAATTGATCTAGTACTTAATAATTGTCATTGATTTAAACTTTCCCTTGAAATCATAAATTGCATAAATCAAGCACTAATACTCACACGCCAGACCAAGCCTCCAATAATACAAGTGGGAAGGAAAATTAATAACAAATACGAATTAAACAAAAAAAAAAAGGCGCAATGCTTAAGAAAATAAAAATGGATGAATAAATTCTTTGATAAAGGAACACATCAATTGAAAAATCCCATTGTCTCACCTGAAGGAATGGCTCGGCTGATACGCTTCTGCTTACGGGTCGCATTAAACGTTTTGGATCCAAAGAGGCCAAGGTCACCAAACAAGGGCATTGAAGAAAAGCCATTAGAGCTGTAATACTCATCGCAGGGCTCAAAGGGCAAACAAGAACTCATCCACTCATGAATGCTCGATCCGCAAAATGATGTGATAAATCCCTTAGAAATCAGGTTATTACATTTCGCTGAAACAATACCAACACCCCTCTTCTTACGAGACCATCTACTTCCCCACGTGATGGAAGGAGAGATAGAGGAAGAACGACTTTTCTCCCTTTCACAGCCCACAGACATGCAGGCCGCTACTAGCCACGCGCACAGTGGTGTCGTCACCGTGTACGCCGCCATGTCTCTCAGAACACAAATTTAACAAAAAGCTATGGAGTTATAAATAAGTTTCAATTATTTGGAGAAAGACCCAGATGCTAAAAATGAACAAACGAAGAGAGAGAGAGAGAAAGAGAGCATGAAGTACAGGATGTTTGATGTTTGTGCGTTGAATCTGAAGAGGAAAGGGAAGAAAACTGAAGTTAAAAAGATGGCATTTTTAAAAAGTTTTTTTTTTTTTTCTTTTGAACGGAAAACGTACAGAGACGGGAAGTGACGTAGAATCCAAGTCGTCCACCAAAGAACAACCCCCAAACGCTGGCTGCTTAGTAGATCGACCAGACGAGGATAAATAATTTATAAGCAAAATTAACGACAAGAAAAATGGTTGACATTTGAGGTATGAACTCCTCATGAATGGATGAGATATTAAATCGTACATCAATTTTTAAATATTATAATGTTGGCTTAAGAGCACCAGCTCAGGCTCATCACATTGATCAATCACCGAAACAGTCGAAGATCGGTTGAAAAAGTTGTTCAAAAAATATATCAATGCAACAAGTATAATTATTCAATAAAATGCAACGAATAATGAACCCAAAAAACAAATGATTCATGGCCTATAGTTTTGTTCGCAACCCTTCTTTTTCCTGTAAGCCTTTTTTTTTTTTTTTTTATAG
>JAODPA010141957.1:0-15768 GCA_025585075.1 Nepenthes mirabilis | reverse complement strand
ACTCTATTTCTATCATATTCTATTCCCTAAAAATAACTATTTTATTTTCATATTATTTTATTCCAATAACCAAACGTATTATTAATGCACACTACTAACTCAGAACACATTCGTGTAGAGAGTAAAACTAGTGCTACGTATTAAAATACTGCACACTCAACGCCCTTTCTTGAAGAACTAATGCAAACACCTCATTGAGGGTAGCATATGCTCCATCAGTAAATTTTGACCTCTCACATTTGACTATACATGATCTGATCCCATTGAAAAAAAAAAAGCGTAACTTGCAGTTCAAATGGATATTGGACTTATACTAACTTCCTAATATCCCTTCAGTCTGTTAAAATGGCAACTCATCGAATCATGATTCTGTGAAATTTTACAGATCATATTATGCATTCAAAATGCTCTTCGTCAATTGCTTTGGTTCTGTCTCTCCAATTCCAACCATATTTTTCCAGCTGTCTATGTAAATCACGCTGGAAGCAATTTCTTTTAGGAAGGGGATTTCAAATCCAAGAACAAACAACATTGTATTATCATCGTGAAGAAGTATGGACTTGCTGGATCTTCAACGGATGAGGTGCAAAGGTGAATGATGATTCTGCACTATGAACATTCTCAGAGCCCATGAATATGCTCTGATACGGTGTAAATCTCTGGACAGAAAAAAATGGAAGATGCATAATTGACAGAAGAGAATGAAGTAGAATTCATTCAGACTTGTGTACGGTTTATATAGAAAGAAAATATGATGAAACAAACGAATATTAAACTTAACAGACTCAACAAACTCTTTTTCCAAATCAGTATTTTGATAAGAATTTAACTAATTCTAACAATAGCTATTAGTATCCGTAACAAATTCCTTATATCAAAACATAAATATTTTTGTTTAGCATCCTAGCATGAGAATAAGCTAAGATTGTTGAGTATCCTAGTATGCTTCTGTTGGATTTAGCTTAAGGGGCAGCATGGAAAAACTGAACTCAGAGCTGCATTACAAGTTCACCCAATAATTCAAGATAGCAAGAAGCAGAGGAAGACAGCTCAAAGGCTTAATGAAAACTATAAAGCTCCCACGCATGAGATAAAACGAATATTTTCTGAGACTTAAAACCTACTCAACCTGTCAGTGCAACCCAAGGTTTCAATCACCATCTGCCTCCAATGCTACTGAATTTCAGCAAGCAATGATGACAGGATTCTTTTTTTAACAGGCATCAGTATCCTCTTACCTAAACACTTACAATTTACAAGATGAATGTGATTGTCTATCAAAGATAATCCTCCACCACCAGTGAACATATGCATCTTTCAATGTTTGAGTTCTTTTTTGAAAAACTAAGATTAACAAATATAGTCATGAACAAGTAGAAGGATCCACCCAGTTGATCATCAGTTTCTTTGGTGGTGGGGTGTAGAGGATTGTTAGCCCACATTAGATTACAAGCTCAATGAAGTCAGAAATTTGACTTACTAATCCACGGATAGTTTTCTGTCAATGGTGGAAAATGTCTGGTAAAATGCCTTGAAATGCTTGTAAGCAATGTCTACATCATTTTTCCCACATATCTCTCTCACACTGCAATGTTGATGAAAATAATAGGCGAGATAAGCAGTTAGCATGATATACATCAACCAGTGCCACAGCAAAATTCAAAGTGGTCAGAACTACCGTGACAATATCATGTTTTCAGGTGTTTATAATCATGTTAACTTTTGATTTGTAGCTTGCATATACAACAAACTGTCCGAAACTGAAACTAACATTTAATTACTCTGAATTTCTTGGATTTTTTTGCAAAGTTAAGTTTGCTTTTTCAGTTTTTGAAGGTTCATCATCTCTTCTGAACAATTTTTCATTCATAAACATATTAATTGAATTGTTGGCAAAATTTACAAATTCTTTAAATGATCATATTCCAGAAATTTCACAAGATTTTGGTGAATCCAGACCGTGCTTTCCATCTCAGAATGGAAATCCCAAAACAAATCTTTGCTCCACCACTAGTGATTGAGTGAAAAGAATAGGAGGAGCACTTATCATTTGTGGTGACTGGTGATGCCTGACATATAGCTCTATGGATCGTAATAGACAAATATCCTTTCTTTTGCTTTGGTGGTTTAGGAAGGATCCTAAGCTTGCTTGCCTAACAAATCTCAGACATTTATATCATGCTCTCATTGCTCCTTCCCCACATTCACCCTCACTTTGTCCCTCAGCATAAAATTATTGAAGAGACTAGTTCAACTGACTCAATAAAAGCAAAAATAGATTTTGTATCACCTCTTCTCCAATCAGGTTGATAAACTTATATGAAGATTCACTCAGATATCCCCTCACTCCATTAGTATTGATAGAAATAACAGAGAAATAAGATAACTTGAATCAACTGCAAGTGTTTCAAGAATAGCCTACATGCCACCCTGGACAACAGCTTTCTTTTCTCCCACCCTTTTATGGTGAACCATGGTTTCAATAAAATACTACTGGTTCAAATTGATTCAAGAAAAAAAACTATTAACCATTGATTTCAGTCTCACCAAACATATAAACCAGAAGAGTTGTCTGCCATACCATCTAATACTAACACAACAAAAAATATCAACTGTGAAAAACTTTAATCTGCTATCACTTCATAAGGATTACCATTTTCTCCTGTTCTCATTAATATGTCAATTACTTACAGAAAATAACCAATTTGATACCTGTGCATGGAAAGTTGTGCAATACCACAATCAACAGTTCGGATCCCAACACCAGTAGCAAGTATGGGACCGATTGTAGATCCACAGCCCATATCATTTCTCGCAACAAATTCCTATAGAAACAGCAAAAACAAGAAAGTTTAGTTTGGGCACCTTCAACTACAATTAATAAATTTGAATTTGCAAAATGCAAGTTATCAAGTTGAACGTATTCAGTTCAGCACATAAAAAAGCCAGTTTGTTCTCTGTGTCATTCCATCTCTCTCTCTTTTTTTTATTTTTCCTGCTATTGTAATATTTAAGAGATACCTGAACACTTATCTCTAGCACCTGACTTATGGCTTGAGTTGGTGCCGAAGCTAACAGAGTTAACTGTGTCACGGTTGCAAGTTGAGCTGTTGGAAGGTCATGACACTGGTACAGTTTACGTGGCATGAGTCTTTTGACAAGCACTAGGAGATGTGATTGTGACTTGGGGGATGAGCTTGGCATGGGTGAAATATCGTGGACACTTCAACATATACATTGACACTACTAGAATGTGCGCCGACACTGCTTTTGCCACATTGACGTGGGGCAAATGAGCTTAATTCGGTAAACAATCTATTTTTCCAAGCATCGAGAGGCCTGAAGTGAGTCCTAAGTGGGAACATGGAATGGTAATGATGTTGGGACTGAGCGGTTGATCGATTCATAAGATATGCCAGTGTGATCGATGAGGGTTCAACGTCTACTCCTAAAAATCCCATAAAAGCCTAGGACCCTCTATAAAGAATATCATGGTATCACGCTCTCCATCCACAGTTTTCGTAGTGCGTCGGGAGCTAAATATCACCAAATGAATTGCCCTATGAATGGGAAGGGCTCTTGGGCATGTTGAAAGGACAACTAGGGTCTCTACTAGGATCTCAGCAGGACTAGTTGATTGATTGAAAGGAATAGAAGCCTCAAAATTGAGGTGAATGATACAGACTTGTTATGATGGGTTCAATTATTAAGGTGACTAATGTGTTAGAGATGAGGCTTTTGGATCCTTGAATTGAGTAAGATTTACCTTGACTTGGAAAAGTTAAGGCGCCGAACAGTCAATTTCTATTTCACCATGACACCTTGCATGGATCCATGGGTACATCTTTTATTTTGTTCCTAGCCCAACAATCCATGAAATGAGGAGTCCATCGTGGGTAAACCCCAAGCAAAGTCAAATACAAGTTCCAGGTAGGTCCAACATTTTACTAATTCCAACATTATGTGTCTATTGAAAAAGTAGACTTCTTTCCTTCTGCAGAAAGGAAGCAATACGGTCTCAATAAAATGGTTAGTGGAAAAAGCATCTAGCATTATTCAAGGTATGTATGGGGGATTTACCACTTGTCTGGATAGAAGACAATGATAGGAACTGATTATCTAGCTGTGATGATGGCTTGCAGATAAGCAGGTTAAACTACAAAGAATTCTTCAGCTGTTTCAGAAATCTAAGTAGAGTTGGTGCATATGTCTACTGGCTTTAACAAATCAGATTGCCTGACATGAATAAGAATTCTCACCATCTGCTTTGACAAAATAAAGAAATGCTGTCTTTTTCTCAATTTCTTCACACAAAATCCTAGGCAAAAAACGCAAGTGAAGTAATTGCTGCAAAGGAGAAGGCTTGAAGAGAGAGAACATTTCTTGTTGGGGTGCAGAGACATCACTGTGAGTTTCAATTTCACAGCAAGAAATCAGTCAACCTTGGAAGGTGGAGAACTAAGCAGCAGGATGCAAAATGCATAATTACATAGAAACAACTCGATTTGCATCCACCAATAACTTAAATTGACAATTGGATCAAGAAATGAGTTGGTTACTGATCTGTCAACTACCTTATACGAATTGAAGGAACCCATATTTACTCTTGTGCAAAATTGCAACATTTACACTCAAGACATAATTCAGATATTTCAATCTAACAACTTTTAGATGTGTAGTTCAACAAATAGTTTATGGTGGATGACATTATTCAGTCGTGCAAACACTCAGAAGCCATCGATGAAAGTAATGTAAAAACTTGGGAAAGTTTAGCATACTACAGTGTTATAAGAGCTTTTGGAGTCTCAAAAGATTTGTTTCTCTCTTCCCTACTCTTTTCCTGCTCTAAACAAGGCAGGGGATGGATGAACTGAACATGTGGCCTGCAAGATTAAAAATGATTTTGGAGCAAACCCATAGATGAAACAGGCCATGATGTCCTGTTTAGAGTGATATCTCCTTCACATTCTCAGGTTATTAAGGAATTCCATTCAGGATCAGTAATATGATTGAAAACTAAAATCATTCACTTTCCCTATAGGAATTACTGAAAACTAAAATGTGACTAACACAAATTGGCTAGCCCAAATAATGCAATTACTGTAACCTACATTGTGCAGAGAAAAAGCATTGACATAATCAGCTACATCAACAGAACAGCAACAGAATCATAGTTTTACAATATATTGAAAGAAAAGTCACCTGAGTTGGAAGGTTGTGAATTTTTGCCACTTCTTTGAAAAGAAAAGCTGTAATTCCACTAGTAGCATAGCGTTGATTTGCATTATGTTTAATAACCAGTCCTTTTTGCATTTCGGGCTGATGGTGTTCTTCATGCTTGTCCATAAAATTTGGGTGAAGTCCATGAGCCATGTCAGCAGATACTATTGGAAGCATTCCAGAAAGCACAATGCTGAAGTTACTCACTGTAGATCCTCATTTTACCAGGAGAAGGAAAGAACAGGTGGAAACAGGGGAGGGGGGGCACTGGATAATTGCCAGCTTCCAAATGCTGTTATGCCTTTAAAGGAAGATCAAGTTTAACAACAGAAGCAAATTCAAAAATAAACCTAGTGCGGGATAATTGTTAATTCCAAATGATGTTAAGCATTCAAATGAAGATCAAGTTTAACAGCAGAATGAATTTCAAAAATAAACTCATACAGTGCTCGATAGCATAATGTAAACAAAAGCAGCATGTGAAGCACAGTTACTTTTGACTTCTCTTTATCCCCAAATATCTATGCGGGATTGTAGACCCTAGGTGATGAGTGTGACACTTCCACATCAATTAGTTGAAAAATCTACAAAGATTGAGGGAAATAGCAGAGACTTAACACCCAGAAACGTATTCATATGTGATACCAACTTTGCATAGCATAGATGTGAAGTTACCAAACTGTGTAAATTCATAAGGTGTCAACTTACAGAATACCTAGAAAAGATTGGCGAATTGTACGTTGAACAGCACCCTCGCCAACATTGTGATGAGCTAAGCAGCTAACAATTCGTGTCATAGCTTGAAACATGGTTGGTGCACCAGCTCCCTGAATTGAGTTTGAGCCCACCTACAAAGCAAGGATTCAATATTGGTGCTGAGTTGAAAGACAACTGGTGTACCATATTGCCTTATACCGAGGGAGAAAAAGGAGTAATCAGTGCCTCGAGAAAGTGGATAAAAATTCAGACACTGATCTGTTTTAAAACAAACAACCTTGAATCAATGTCAGAAAACAAACAAGACGTATCTCAACATCCTTGTTGAAACATTTTTAAGTATCAATTCCAAAAGCAAGCAAATGAAAACAATATAGAGAGAGAAAAAGACAGTGTGCCAATGTTTGTAAAAAATAAATAGAGAAAATGGGATATTTGAAGAAGACTATGTCCAGCGAATGCAGAGTCTCTACTTTAAGCTTCCCAAAATGCAACGATCCAGCTTTAATTACCCTGTCGATATAACATGAAAAAGGGGTTCCTCTAACTTGGACGATGAGGTGCAGGTAAATTGTGCAACAAAAAGGATCCTTTGATGAAGGAAATGACCACTGCTTCTTTTATAAAAGATACATATGGAGAAAAAAAAAATCAATCTGCCCAAATCAGGGCAAATCAAACAGCCAATAATGGTTTGACATTTGTGCGGTTCAGTTGTTGTTTAATTGTTTTTATACAAAACAGCACGTTTAGCTTGGTAACAATTTAAGAACTTAAACTAGGCTAAATCAAACCAAACCGTACACACACACACACACATACATACATATATATAAATATAACAAATAGATTCTCTTCAAAGTATTGTGGATCAAATTTAAATACCATATTGAAGTATTTCTAAATCGATGATTAATTTTTCACTTAAACTGTTTTTCATTTCTTCATTATATAATTTTACTATATCTAGTATATTATTTTGGAACATGTTTAAGACATTGGTATTATTATGTTAATATTATTGCATATTTTCTTTTGTTTTTGTAAATTTCATGAACTAATAATTTTTACACTGCTGTGGTTAGTACTATAAAAAGCATAAACCTCCCAAACCAAACCAACCGGCACATTGACTATTTAGTTTGGTTTGGTAAAAATCCAAACCGCAATCTACGGGTTGATTTCCCTCCAACCCACACCAAATCTATCCATAGTCACCTCTAGAGGTACTATAGCAAAAGAATTAGCAATACCTTTTCTAATATAGAAATACCAGTCCTGTGCTTAGGGGGGAAGAAGGGGAAAAGGAAATCTCTGAAGAAAAACTTACCTCTTCATTGTCAAAAAAAGCAACCATCCGAACAGCATGTTCACTTGATAGATCTCCAGACAATTGACAGGAATCAATAAGAGCTCTTAGTGCACAAAAACTTGAGGCAAGATTATCTAATCTCCCAGAAAATATGAATTCATTGTTCACACCCCCAAGACAGCTAGGCTGTGTATCACAAATATTTAGCTCAATACTCATTATGTCATCAGCAGCACATTTCAACTCATCTGACAAGACCTAGCAACAAAAAATGCTGAGAAATTATTCCTATTAGATAAATTTCTAATTCAAAAAGTTGTAAAGTAACTATAAACATGCAATACGAGGAAATAATTCGAAGTTCATTAATAATGACAAATTTGCATAATTACTTCAATTAGGTAAAAAATACACATAACAAAAAGATGAATCTATTTCTTCTTAAACTAATATTTGAAATTAGTCTGTCATCATCCACTGTTGCACAAATTCCTTTTGACTTCCTCGGAGAAGACTACAAAATAAAGATTCTTCACATGTTTCTATTGGTAGAAGATGAATCATTATTTTGTTTCAAATACCTAATAGTTCGACATCTATTAAAACAGCAGCTTGCTGATAGTNAAGTATCGATTACCGAATATGAAGTACCGATTATCGAATATGAAATACTGTTTACCGATATGATATGTATCTGGAATTCCCATATAAGTGGTGAGAATTGTTATTCCCATCTTACTGCTAACCAAACGGAGGAATTTTTATTCCTGTGGGAATAGAAATTCTTTTTCCCCCCAATTCCTGCAACCAAACATGCACTAAGGATTCTTAGTCTCTTGGTTGATCAGCAGTTGACAGCACATACTGGAATAATTGCTCAAAGCGACACTTACCTCCAAGAGTTGAGAATGATGGCAAGCTTTTGAAGAGGGAGAATTTTTCTTGGACTCCAAAAACGATTCTTCACATCTCGTAGACAACAGTGGAATAAGGTGAGTTTCTAGATTTGGTTTAAAACCATCCGTGTTCACTGTGCTAAATAGTAGAAAGAGAAAACAAGAGAAACAACAAATAATATGGTAAGTCAACATGTACTTGTTAGTACCCAAGAAAATAAATATGTTCTTGTCGATCAATTAGCGAGTGAATATGTACTTGTCGATCAATGAGCGTAAGCATTACACCAGTATCAAAAGCCAGTACATTGACGGGCTCAATATCATATCATCAAATTAAAGCTACTTCCTGCTTGTTATAAGCAGTAAATAGGAAAAAACTACTCAGAAGTTCACATTGTTAAAGAAAATTGTACTTCCATATATCAACCAAAAGTTTTCATAGACGAATTCCTAGCATATCAAATAAGGTTTCTACTTTTCTCATATTAGTTATGTGTGTCATCCAAACCCTGCTTCTTGTACCATTCAACTTCAACCTGGTATCACAAACCAAAAGTACATTGTACAAAGAATAGCAGCACTGCGAGTGTGCACACGGTTAAATGGTGCAGATCTTCACAATGTATATAGCATCTGAAGAAATCAACAGTTTGAGAAGTGGAACCAGACCGGTCAAGATGAATTGCAAGGGTTGGTATTCGTAGTAGAGGGCTTCTAACTTTGACAAGCTTGTGCACAAAGGAATCATCATTACTTCTCACTATAACCCTTCCGGCCACGCTTAAATCTCTATCAAACCAAGTATGCCATAAACCACTTCCATAAGTCTGCACATTGACCATTAGATAGCCAGGTTTTGATGATGCAGATTTTGGCTTTAATTTTAGACATGGGCTATCAGTATGTGCAGCAATCACAAGAAAACCATTGCCAGCATTATACCTGCAAGATCAATTAAAGCCTTCCATTCAAAACTCGTTTTTTAGAATTACAACATTGACATATTAGAGAGTGAACTGAAACACCAAGGGAATGGCTGAATTGCAAATGAGTTGTGAATACAAGTTGATGTCCAATTAGCATAAAATTTACAGAAACAGAAAAAAAAAAACAAAAATAGCAAATGGAAGGACATTTAGATGAAAATGAAAATGCAAAGCATTTGACAATGACAACCAATGCTTCAAGGATGCAAATGGTGAGCTAGACAAAACCAGAAGAGATAACAGCTGCAAAATGACAGTCATTTTCTGATGTAGGAGCAAAAATTCTAGAAGGTACTGGAGTGGTACCATGGCTGAGCAACTTGAAGACTGTTTTACACTGATGTTGGCTATATTAAGTAAATTCAATATTGATACCCAATGGGTCCTGCACTCTAGGTACAAAAATATGACCATACTTTATCTAAGCATTCCAGGGCAATTGTCAAATTTAGACTAGTAACTAAAGTATATCTTAATATATTTGAATAAAGAGAAGGATTTGGCGTAAGATTCCACCTTGGAAATTTTACGAATAAGTTGAATACTGCATTGCACAGTCCAAATGAGTAGAAAATAAGATTTACAAAAATATCTTCCATTTGATTGATCATGTTTGCAATTTGGTTTTAAAACCGGAAAATTAATAGGATCCTATGATGCTTATGTAGATCTCTACATAATTTCTAATCTTTAAATATGATTTTATCTTGAAGAAGTATGCTTATCTTGAAGAAGTATGCTTACGTTCATGGACATGATCCTTACATGTGTCATTTGTAAATTCATGATATGATCTTTGGCACTACAATTGGTATACATGACACCATTAGAGTGTATACTAGATATCTTTGCTCTCAGAGAACTGCTCTGCTTATACATATGATCACGATACATGACATGATTACAGAAGTTGTTATATGTTACAATGTTTTATACTCAGCTCAATTTTATAGTGAAAGATGTTTTAGACATTTATTTTATGAAGTATGTATGAATTCACAAGCATTCATGGTTATTACAACTTTTGACAAATGTTTGTTGTTTATAATAAAACTTATAAGTATATAATCTATTCACTAAGCTTGTCCATAGAAACAAATATTAGCTGAAATCAATATCAAGGAGATTGGGATCCAGAATATTATCACAATATATTGCCATATTGACAAAATATTGCGATATATCAGCCAATACATGCTGATATATTTGTCAGTCTTCTTTTACATTGACTCATTTTAATACCACCACATCCTGTTGACCTCTCTCTTCACTCATTCTTCTTTTGAAGCCCCAAAATTATATCTGATATAAAATTTTAAGATCTATTCAAATTTATACTCAGAGTTTATAGACCTATATCAAAAGCTTAATTTGCATATTTTTATGTTGAATGTAAGATTTTTTTTTATCTTTCTATTTCGAGGAAAAAAATATTTTTTTTATTATTTGCTAGTGTATAATTTGATATTAAATGTTAATTCAATAAGTAAAAATTATCTAAAATGCTTAAAATATATAAAATATGATTAAATTTGATTAAATTTCAGTATTATCTCAATTTTGATGTGGTTACAAAAAATTACATTCGATACGGCCAATACCTATACTTGTTGCCCAATAAGACTGCAATTGATATCACTACAGATACCAATATTTTCATTCATGGTACAAACTGTGTGGCTTGAGAATAAGTTTGATAGCTTAGCTATACTAATGCAAAGATATAAAATTACAAGTACACCATTTGTTCTTGCCTTCTTATTGTTAATAATTTGTGGGCACATTATTTGCTAGTTAGTGACTCTTCATTTGGTATTATTAATGTTTTGCTATTTTGTTATTTGCTAGTGTAAAATTTGTTATTCAAAGTGTTGATTCAAAATAATATTATTTGTCTGAAACACATGAAATATGTAAAATATGATTAAATGTGGCTAAATTTTTGTATTTAATTTAATTTTGACGTAGTTATGATAACAAATTGCATATGATACAGCCAATATCAAAAAATATCACCCAATACAATTAATACAGATAGAGCCATAACTGATACTATTACCAATATTTTTGTCCATGAGCTTGTCACATAGTACTTTATTCATTTTCCAAATCACAAGGATTTTGAGGCTAACGACACTTTCCAGTGATTATACATTTAAGGCCAAGCTTTCTCGGATGACTTTTATGTCTTCTTCAGTCATTTTAGAGGCACATATATTGTTAGTTTTGTCATATTTACTAATTCATTTTGAATGAACTTTAAGTCTCATATATAGATAAGTCAATGTGGTAAAGCCTTCTTATGTTTATATCAGTCTTAATCATGTTTATATGATATTATGCTTCAAATTAAGACGTGAAGCCAATTGGTTAGAAGGTGGGGCCCAAGCTCATTTTGGTCACTATGCCAGTCATGGCCTATTCATATATGGATCATGGGTCTCGTGACTTTGCATAAAGTGGCTGAGGTTGGTTCAAAAAGTTCCTTTGAGATTTCAAGTATTTAACAAGGATTTTTGGAGCTATAAAAAGCGTGAGAGAAAATTTACCCTTCAAAAAACATGGAGAGTATATGATGAGGGAAGGGGAAGAATAGAGGAAGGGAAAGAAAAATCAGGGGAGGGGGAGAAACAAAAGGAGAAACCAAGGGAAGAAGAAGGAAAAGCCAGGGGAGAGAGGGAAGTAGAGACCGAGAGAGAGGACAGAAATATCACAATCAATCAAATTTTACTCAATTCATTAATGTTACTTCATACAATAGAGATAGAGTCCTTATATAGAGAACCATATGACTAGGATAATTAAAAATAAAATCATAATCAAATAACTCCTAATTGGGAAATAAAAATCAAATCACAATTAAATAACTCCTAATTGAAAATAAAAATCAAATCTCTACTAAATTAAAAATCCAATCAAATCTCTGCAAATTAATAATCAAATCTCTGCTAATTAATAATCAAATCTACTATAGAAATAATCAAATCAAATCTGCATCACTAATGTCTGCATTAGAATAATTCCAAGACAAGAAAAGCTCATATGAGTGGAGTGAATTTTTCCTTTCTCGAAAATAAGATATATAAGGGCAAAGTTGCTTATATAAAAGCATATTTTATTAACTTTTAACAAATGAGAGACAAATCTTACCAGGGATTCCGGGGAAAATACAAGCATTATAAAGCTAACAAAAACAATCAATTCAGTCAAAAATAATAATTGATCAAACAAGACCAACTAACCTAGTGCCATGGGTGACTGACTTGCTATGGAGTTCATCTTTCAGTGGTAAAGAGAGGAACTATTGGATTAATCAATTTGCCTTTAGAGATTCTGCAGTAGCACTCCTTTCACGAGGGATGAACTACTACTGCCAATGCTATGAAGCTACACCGGGTTGAGCACTTGACTCACCATTGCTTGAGAAAATTTCCACTCATAGAAAAGGGGAGTTCTCCCTTTGTTATGTTTGTCGAAAAGAACACAGAGATTATCAGGCGATCCCATTTCAAAAACTGGTCTCTCATCATCAATCTATCCCTTGCAATTAGCCACAGAACAAAGATGTGTTTTTGGATATTTCCCTTTTCCCAAGCAACATTATACTACCTAGTCAGCCCCCAGGTTGAACTAAATGCTCATACGCACTGGATATACTAAACTGGCCATGAGAAAGCAACTTCCAAGAGCAATGGTCCCAAATGAGCAGTACAAATCTCTGAACTCATCTCTCATAAAAGCAATGACTTCTTGTCTTCCACATCCAAGAATCAGACTGCCTCTTGCTTGTGTTCCAAATACTCAGACCCTTCCTATATTAGTCACGGTTCATTGTCAAAGAAGACATTAATACAGCATGTCATCTATAGATCTCCGGTTAAATGGATTGCAGGCTGATGGGGAACTTTTGCTTTAGACAGCAAAAATGGTATAAGCACGAGAATGTTAAGAAGGACTTCATTTGGCCAGATTTGAAATTACAATAGGCATGACGAATGTTAAATCAACATGGCTTTGGTTTTTCAAGCTTAGGGATGAATCCATGACAGTGGTTGTTAAGAAGCTGTCTGATTTCTTTAATTTTCATGGCTTTTAACATTTATTTGAGCACTTAATAAACTTCCATGTCATGTCAACCCATTCAACCAATATAAACAGGGAAAGTTCAACATACAAAAGTCACTGAAAATGAGTATGCCAACCAATATAAACAAGGAAAGTTCAACACACAAAAATCATTGTAAATGAGTGTATGGGATAGATTTGAGAGAGTCCCTTTATCCAGTTGGTCTCCATATAGGTCAGAGAAACACTACATAACCAATGGAAACACGATTGGATGTTTGAAAGCATAAGGCATGGATGTCGCAGGTACAAATTATCAACACCAAAATCCCACCTTGGAAAAGCCTAGCTCCATTTCAATTGTCATTCAATTATAATACTACAATACAATTCATATGATATTAACTGGATTACATATTCTATTAGGATAAGAAAAAAAATATCCATGGATGCAATTAACAGCCCATTACTAGAACAACATTGTATATCAACAACTTGATATTTCAACAAATATAAAGGCACTAACTCACTTTTCTCCAATGGCAAAAGCAACCAAAGAAGACATGTTCCTTGTAAAGAAGTATCGCCCGCCAGGCTTTAAATCCCACTCCTCATTCTCTCTTAGTAGGTGGAAACCAGCATCAAGCAGTTGTCGTTTGGCTTCGGCTGAAAATTTGAACTTGTAATTATGGATGTTCATATGCCAAAGCATATTATCATACATAAGAAATTATTCCAGAGAGAATTAGACTGGATTTATGTTTATACTTCTCAATCAGCACAGTGACAACAAACGCTTTCAGAGAACTAAGAGCGCCAACAAAGCTTTAGTGTGTTCTCAACAATATTTTAGAGTTTTATCAACAAAACAAGAAATATAGATGTCATGGTTTTATGAATAGTAAGGGTGCTTCATTACAACCTAAACTTCAGAAGTTCACACAATGGCAACAACATTTCAACAATGCAAAGGTATGGCTGCATTCATTCAACTCTCCTAAAATCCTACAATGTGTGAGCCCTGTGAGTTGAAATGACCTAAGGGAAATTTGCCCACGTGTAATCAGTATTTTTTGTATGTCAATAAATTGAGATCTCTCCTCATCATCCCTGTTAAAATGATATGACAGATTTTGTTCCTTGGGTTTCGCCCCCTTCAGATGTGCCTGGGGTTCTTGCACATATATCTTACACAAGTAATACAATTGCTCCCTTATTTGTCAAAAAGACAATGTCTTCACGGGCAACTACTTCAAGAAAATAAAAGGTTATGCCATATTACCAAGTCTACCCGTGCTTTTTAACTGCATTGCATATGGCAAAATTAAATGGTAACAACTTAAAGGAAATGTGGGAGGGAAGCAAACGAAGGGATGGAAAAAGTTCAATTAGGTTGGCCTTCTTCTGAGGACATGAAGGTTCAGCATCGTAACAAACTATTTCAAGAACAGTAATGGTGATAGAGACACAATACATTCGCATCACACTTAACACTTTCTAAGGACACACTTTTTAAGGGTGTCGTTTTTTGTTATTTACCTGCGATTCGCGTGGTAACCAAAAACGTAAGAGACTTTTATAAATATGATACAAATGCGAAATCTCTAAAACGAAGTATGCAACCATCCATTACCAAACAACCAATGCAGACATGCCTATTCATTATATCTATGATGCATCCCAACTACGATTATCCAATTTTATCCAGTCAGCCAAATTCACACGTTCACCAAATATTAGTTAAAATTTGATGGGAAAATTCACATATTCCGCGTCAAACTTATGGAATTTTCGGGAATTTGATAACATAATACCGAGGAGCATACCCGTGGCATGAAACTGAGTCCAAGACTCATTAAGATAGCCCAGTAGATCCCCAGCAATGGAGCCACCAAAAGAACTCTATATAGACACGAAAAGAAGAACACAGGGATAAATACGAATGAAATTTCAAGGATAGAGAGAGAGTGAGAGAGAACCTCGTTAATTTGATCGGAATTCGTGCAAAGAGAAGAAAATCTTGAGAGACTACTTAGGAGAGTGGCACGAAGGTTGGGGAGTTTAGTAGTAGGAGAGAGAAATGAAGGTTTCATCACATTCGGGCATGGCTGGAGCTGGAGCAGTCGAAGCCCGGACATGGCCGTCGTTTTTCCTCGAGGATTATCAACAAGAAATGACTGGATTCATAAACTCTCAACGCTAATTTTTCGCATTTTTTTCATTTTTTTGTTGGGGGTGTTAATCAGCAACATCAATAACACGTCAAACTACTCATGTTTTTCAATGATAACACAATGTTTATATATATTAATTGTATTCCTAACTTCGCATAATATTTTACTTTATCGTTTAAGAAAAAAATTCAAAAAACAATAATCTTTGCCTAAGTACCATTCAAACTATAGGAAAATCTGATGAGACTTTAACCAAATTTTTTTAAAATTGAAGCTTTTGAAATGAAAGGTCAAAATGGTTGGGGTGATAAAAATAACTAAATGGAGAAGCTTTTATTAGCAGTTTTTTTTATTATTATTATTAAATAAACGCCTAGCTTTCCTTAACATTATTA